>JAOEHT020086406.1:0-13219 GCA_025448195.2 Parazoanthus atlanticus | reverse complement strand
AAGATAATAAACTATAATAAACAGATGGGATGGATAGAAGTATATAAGTGTTAAATGAATAACAAGTAATAACATATAAATCATATGCATAAATAAAGATGTGATGTGATGAAGAAACTAAACAACGTTCTCATACATCGAAATGCCTTAACACCACACACAGGTAAACGGCGAGAGAGATTGAGAGAAAGATAGTTTAATTTCTACATGCAGTAATATATTTGGTTTTTGTAACATCTTGTAGTTCCTTCAAACGCCAAGACCCAAGCTGTCAGTGGAGACAGACTGTCGTCTCCTGGACAACAACAACAACATTTCAAACAACAACAAACAGTTCCTAATACCACACCAGAGGTTGGTACATCAGTGAAGCGAAAGCTAAAGTTAGAAAACAATGTTGAAGATGAGACAATTTGCACAGCTGTCAAAGCATTGCAGGAAAAGATTGTTTGGGCAAGTGAATCACTCAGAGCATCGAGCTCAACTGAAGACTCTATTCGTCTTTGTGACCTCATCAGAAGCTCAGCGGATGCATTGCGCTCATTGATGCTCCTGCAGCAGAAATATAATTAACATGGGAACAAATTTCATTGAACGTCCAGAGTCAGTCTTGCTTCAATAAAAGGGCTTCTCGGCTGAGAAACACTTTTGCTCTCAAAGAAAACTTTAATATTGTCTTAGATCGTGTTGGAAGTTAAAATCGATAACTACGTTCGCAGAGATAACGCTAAATAATCTGGTTTATCTATTTCATACATATAAATTTGAATTTCCCGCTCGCCGCGGCAATTTTACCACTTGTAATGCTCAGTCGACGCTATTTCGAATAACGATCCATTGCCGTTTTCATAAAGAAGACGAAGTCGCGATCGCGGAAATACAACTAGTACTAATACTAACCCTAACCCTAATCCAAACCTAAATTAACCCTGATAGAAGAAACTGAACAAGAAAAAAGAAAACCAAAGCTTCGCAGGATATTTGAACCCGGAATCGCTGGCATTCCAGCCCTATACACTATACCACTACGCCTACAGCTTTATAATTTGCTGCCGTTCGTATATTTTTTTGCTGTATATATGTTACAAATGACATCAACTGTTGTTGCAAATGGCATCGACCGTTTACGAAACGGAAATTGGTCGAATCATTGTATTTGCTGAGAGTTGAGCCTTGCGATGAATTTATGAAACATCTTACGTTAAGATGATAGCATGCGGGAAATTCAAAATCAAGTCATGACCTGCATTGGTTCTGCGAATAGAATCAGCCAGTTTTATGTGCCAACACTGACTAAACAATACTAAAGGCCTGATTTGCACGATACTGGTGATCAATCGCGTCACAAGTGCATAGTATATATTATAGCTGACGTAATGTTTACAAACAAACTTTTTAAATTCAAATTCAAACACCTTCGATCGAGACAAGAAATAAAGAAACTTTTGTCTCAAACAGCCAATCAAGTGCTGGTAGACTTATTAATGACAGTAACTGAAATCCTTCTATACACTACCATTAGAATAGGACATTTGCATGATGGCGTCAATTTGCAACAACTACCAGAATGCTTTACGAATTTTCTTTCTTGTTCAAATTTTTATTCCCTCATAAGGATAGTAGAACAATTGACACTAATTATCTTACAAAAGAAAGTCGGCAAAGCATTCTGGTAATTGTAGTATATGACGCCATCATGCAAACGTCCTATTCAACAAAAATTTTACTGTCAAATACGGCGTTACCATTCGTTAGGTTCCACCACGTGATTTTTCTTCCCAGGGCAAATATCGGCGAATACAGCAGGGCAAATATTACCACGGAAGCTTATAGTTACAGCCCACGATACTTTCACGTGATGGCTACCTCGTTTGGGTGTAAGGACCAATCATATCTTCCCTTATTATAGGAAATTAACGCTCGTGTTAATTAAGGTGTTTGAAATTAACGCGACTTAAATTAACGCGAATTGAAGAGAAAATAACTTCCGAATGAAGAAAATTAACGCGAAAAAGAGGTAAAATTTCAAAATGAAGAAAATTAACGCGATTAACGCAACGCAGTTAGTGGTGACAACAGGAACATGTTCTATTTTAACACTAAATATAAAAAAACCTGAACACAACAAATCTATACATGCAAAGCCAAATTGGTGATTGCTTGAGAACCTTAAAATTCTTCCTAAATGTAGGGGTTAAGAGAAGAAATCTGGCCACTTCGAGTATTATTCACAGGATCCAGAATTTAGGGTTATATTAATAGAAATTAAGGTCGCGGAAATTAGCGCGCCACTAAATTAAAGTCGGGGAAATTAACGCTCGTAAAAATTAACGCGACTTATATTAACGTGAATTTTTTAAATTCGAGTTCATTTCATGGAGCGTTATTTTCCTATAATAAGGTATTTTTACAAACGTCATTTAAGAACATTTTATAAACATTGGAGTATGAAACTCTCAAAAAAATTATGAACTTTCGGCCTCAGCACAAAATTAAAAGCTTCTTATTACCAAAAAGTGTATGATAGTATTACAACAGTAAGGTTTTATATGTCTGCTCACCTTGGCAGTCAATCTGCCCTTTGAATTCATAGATATGAAATCCCCAGTTACTGCGCTCTGTATTGCAACCACACTTCGAGCAAAAGACTGAAGCTTGAAATCAGCTGAAAAGACGAACATTAGCTACAACTTAGTATGATGGCTAATGAAAGATACTTGACCAGCTAGATTTTCTGTATTCATTTTTACACCAAGGATAGCAAACATTTCAAGATTGAAGAATAGCGGGCAAAAAGTTGCAAAATACATGTTGTAGTCATTAACCTTAAGGAAATTTATACATATAAAACGATTTATAGCATCTGTTAGTACAATACAATACAATACAATACAATAAAATGTAATGCAATGCAATACCATACAATGCAATATAATACAGTTCAATACAATACAATACAACTGAATACAAGACAATACAAGACGAGACGAGACGAGACAATACAATACAATGCAATACAATACAATACAATACAAGACAATACAAGACAAGACAAGACAAGACAAGACAAGACAAGACAAGACAAGACAAGACAAGACAAGGCAAGGCAAGGCAAGACAATTGCAAAATATACTTCCAGCTGATCATTAAGGCATCAATTTATAAGATTTGAAATTCCCTCAGTGGCCGTCATCTGTCCCAATTTAAAAATAACAGATCCATTTGTAAATATAGTTAAGAAGGTTAGTTGAGGGATCCACTGGGAAGATTAGGCGAAGGACCAGCTGTGAGGTCTATATTTAGTACCTCATAACAGATTGAACACCTGGAGACGTCTTCGGGTGACTTCCAATTCACGTATTTGAATTGTACGATTTTGTCACGTTGAGAGGTTATTCATTCCTTTGTTTCCAGTGTTAGTATTTAACACCTGTCGGTACACACCTTCAGGCTGAGTTTAGACATCGTGGTACAGTGGAACTAACTCAGTTGAATTCAATTGTGGCCTTTGATAGTAACCGTTACCCATCTTCTCCAAGTTGGTTTCAGAAAATAACAGATCAACTTGGAAGATTCTTGTTGCACCCGGTTGAAAGATCTGCTGTCAGGTTTACATGTAGTACATCGTGTAAGATGGAACAATCGGAGACACCCTCTGGTGACTTAGAGTGCACGTAGAGGAATTTTACAGTCTTCTCACGTAGTTCTAGAAGCTTTACATTCCTATGTTTCCAGTGTTAACAACGCCTGTCGAGACACACCTTTAGGGTGAGTTTGGACAAAGTGCTACAGTAGGTACCAAATCCATTTGCAATATCCGTGCAGCAACCGATTGGAAGATCTGTTTTCTGGTCTATATTTAGTACGTAACAAGTGGAACACTCCGTGGAACCGTCAGGTGACCTCGAATTCACGTAGTAGAAACTCGGCATTAGAGAGCTTAAGCAACGACGACGAGAACGTTATAAAATAATAAAGTTAATTACAGAATACAATAATTTTACGTGGGAATGCAACCAGATGGCCACCTTTCAATCGTCGTCCTTAGAAAACAGGACGTGAAAAGCTCAGTTCTGGCATGGGGTTTTGTAGAGAACGTGAATGTTCAGTAGAGTATGAATCATTTCAATCTTCCTGCGGTTTCAAGAATCAAGCTTCTAATTTTTCATATTCACGCACATTCGGCGCAAAACAAAAAAAGAAACTAATGAGTTATACAAACAAGAAAAGGGAAAACGGGAAGATACAGTTTCAGTAGGGGTCGCCGTTGACGTTCTCGTCCTAGCTGTTTAAGGTCCCACTGTGTTTGTACTACATCGTGTAATGACACTCGTTAACATTTGAATTATTTGGACATAGAGTCTATACTCATGAGACCGGCTAAGACTGGCAAACATTTTAAGAACAAGTTGACGTTGTATTCAAAGTAGCATCCAAAAGCAGTGGATTCCTTCGCAACGGGTTCCCGATCCCTTGAAAAACAGAGGGAGAGAACTCGCTGCGAATCAAGGCCGAAATGAGTTCTTCGGTTGTTTGGGAAAAAATAAATACACGTTAACAAATACATACACTCTATTGCAGTCTTTAGTCTATCTTACAATCGGAGAGTAAACCTAGTTAAACTTTTCTTTAACTCTGTCTTTGAGTTTTCATCATGTAACATGATGATGTCAATTATATCGTCAACGAAGCTGTTCTGTAAGATCAGAGGCAGTTTATTGCTTACAAAAATGCGGAAAACGTGAGATCGTTTCAAAAACACTTCCCAACTAAAATATCAAATATCAACATTTCTCAGGATCTGTAAAAACGCTCACGTTTTTTAATATCTTCTCTTGGTCAGTCATATGCATGCGTTTCCAAGTTTTCCTTTCTTTCTTCTGTCCGTCTGTCTGTCTGTCTGTTTGTATGTCTGTCTGTCTGTTTGTCTCTCTGTTTGTCTGTCTGACTATCTGTTCATAAAAACAGAGCATATAGTACCTCGGACAAGCTAAACAGTTTCACTCTCTTTTTTATAAGAACCTCTTTTATAAAAAAAATCCCAAAATTTAAGAACGTGCATGCTAAGAACATGCCCAGGCCTGGGATACGTAGAGAACATTTATTTTACATACTGTATTCAGCGGCGATAATCTGTTGTTAAACTGTATAATAATGCCAAATGCTCGTGCAACAGCGCCCGATGGCTACTCCGAATGTGGATATACAGAGGCAACTAGTGACGCATGTACATCTTCCACTGTGGGTTGGCTTATGTGAATGGAAAATAGAAGTTTAAGTATGTACCCAGTCCTAAAAAATAAGAACATTTCAAGGTACATTTGAGGCTAAAATCCTCAGAATAGTTAAGAACATAATATTTAGGCCTCAGCCCCAACATTAAACGTTCTCATAAAAAAGAGTGTATTCGTGTTTCTTGCCCTTCTATTTTCTTCTCCTTTCTCTATTCAGTTCTTTGGACCAAATGTCATAGCTGAAAATCAGCCTATTGCGAGAGTCAGGGTCTTAAACTCAGTACTCAACCTTTTTCATTTCCTTATCTAAACGATATCACTGTAAACAAGGATTACAGGATCTAGCTACACAACACTCTGCCAGTGATAACGCTGTTGTTTTCGCTCTGGAATTCGAGTCATTAATAATAAATAATAAGGAATGCTGTTAATACTTCCGGTCGTCTGGTCGTTCGCTTTGGTGATCACAGTTGCTGTCTGACTGATTTTCATGATAATTGTTTATCACAGTTCAGTTCTAACTTCACTGAAATCGCCCAACTTCACCAAAATTTCTCAACGACCTTTTCAAAAAAATCAAAAAAGGAGAAAATAAACAAAATTGCTTACTTTGGAGGTCTTACGGAGTTATTTGATTTTAAAATGCAAAAATATCTTTAAAACCGAATGGAAGTTGTGAGACTATACAGTCTTTACTCGGTCAGATCAGTATATTTCATTGATGAAAGTAAAGTTATTTTCGTAAATGTAAGTAGTCTAGAAACTAAAAGACAGAAACTAGTTGCCTTTCTGCAATTGCATCCTTTTAGAAAACTGAGTTTTTAACCGAGTGAAGTTAATTTCGTAAATGTAAGTAGTTCCAGACGTCTTAAACACAGAAACTAAGAGATATATCCATCTCTGATAGCTGTCTTTCTACAAGTGTATCCTCTTAGAAAAACTGAGTTTTTAACCCTTGACTTATTATCTTAAACAACTTAGCGCTCATAATATCACTGGCTACTCAAGCATGCATTGTGATTCACAAATTTATGCATATGTCAAGAAGTTTTGAAATAGCTGCACACATGAATATTGTAGTGCCCTTTGCAGATATCAATGGCAAGCACGAAAGGAATTATGGGAATCCCGTAGTGTGCGTAACATATAATCCACTGACCTGTACACGAAACAAATAAAACTAGAAAGCACAAAACTAGGTAGTTTTGACAATTAAATCAAGACCATCATATTTTGCGGCGATCTGGGTATTACCCTAGCTTTTCACAGGCCAAACGTTTTTGAAATAGCTGTAATAATTAATAAATAGGAAACCAGCTAATATTCCTCTCTGCGCTCTATTTGGCTGCCAACAATTATAATGGCAACAAATTAAGTATCCAGTGCTATTAAGTTCACGTAAGAACACACTCAAAAATAAGATCTTCAGAATGTTTTTTGTTTAGTCCTATTTTCTTCTGAAAACTAAGTTCCTTAACCTTAAAGTTTTTATTCCGAATGATTTATAGATCGATCTTCAAATACCAATGCATTGTTGATAAGCACAATAACAAAGACCAGACTGAACAGTTTCGCTCTTCACGACAACCGTTTGATATGTTAAGACATCAGTTTTTTGGGGGTTTCTTTTAAAAAAATCATTTTTCGCAGGACAAAGGTTAATTTTAAATTAAATAAATCTTTGCTACCATCTGGTGGATTTGCCTGCTGTTTCCATGAGAATAAACCTCAAGATAATCTACTTTTGTAGGTCAATTTAGTGGTAAGTTAATGTGAACTTAAGCGGCTTTACAGCTATTACTGAACCACATTTGAGAGCTTTTCGAGGACATATTCTACAATCACGCTTTGCAAAAACAATCTCTGACTGTACAATGTATTGTAAAATATTAGCATCTAGCTTGTATCAGCAGACATCGCGCGCGATTAACTCTTTCTTCACTTGGATTAAATGTTACTCTCTTAAAAGTTGTAAAAGGATTTTGCGTGCTTTTCCTGCTTTATTCTGAAGTCCGTTTAAGGACTAAAAGACCTTGTAAGGTTAAAACCCTTCGCGTGCATGCATTATTATGGTGGACGTCAAAATTAAATATGGTAAAAGAAGCTAAAATATATATTTCCATAGCTTTGTTTTCTTAACCAAACTGAAAGCCAAGTTGGGTTACTAACCCAAAAGCTTTGTAAATTATCTTAATAACAAATATAGTTCTAGTGTTTAGTTTTTAGTTTTGAAATGATAAGCTTTTCGAGGGCATGTTCTACAATCACGCTTTGCAAAAACAATCTCTTGACTGTACAATGTATTGTAAAAGTTGGTATCTAGCTTGAATCAACAGACATTTCGCGATTAACGCTTTCTTCACTTGGAGTAGAGTTACTTTGTTGGAAGTTGTAAACGGATTTTGCGTGCTTTTCCTCTTTTATTTCAAAATCCGTTTAAGGACTAAAAGACCTTTTAAGACTAAAAGCCTTCGCGTGTATGCTTTATTATGGTGGACGTCAAAATAAATAATGATATTACCAGAAGGGAAAAATGGCTAAATTATATATTCCACAGCTTTGTTTTCTTAACCAAACCAGTGGATGCTAAATAAGGTTATTTACCCTAAAGCTTTGTCATTATCTTAAAACTAAATAGTTCTTGTGTTTGTTTTTGAGTCTTGAAATGATGGCAATATTACTGCAATACATGCCTTGTAGTGAAGGTTTCACGATAAGGGAGCTACCATTAATCAGTTTGCCAGGGAGGGGAGGGCAAGGAAAAATGAACAACCTTCCAAAAGTTTTGTTACCCAAAAGCATTTTCCTAGATAATTTCATGACCCACCGTATAAAACATTTGTCATTTTACCATTGGAGGTATGATATCAAGATTAGGAAGTCAAAAAGTATGCGGAAGTAGCAAGATATAAATTTTTAAGATGGTTTGCTTATTTTGTGTTCATTTGAAAAAGACATCTGTCTTTGTTTTCTCTTTCTACGCACTATAAAAATAAAAATATATTAGTTAATGTTTAAAACTGTTTTTGAGCCGATAAAATTTTTGATTGATAATGAATTTGGCTTTGCAAAAAATGTTTCGCTGTATATCACAGCCTCCTCAGTTGCTCGCCATTTTGCAAAAAGAAATTAGCTTTTAAACGTTTTATCCTGCTCTACGAAGTCTGGAGCACTCTTAGACGCCAGCGATAGCCCAACATAAATGTACATACATACATACATACGTACATACATACATACATACATACATGCATACATACACACATACATGCATACACACATACACACATACATACTTACATACATACATACATACATACATACATACATACATACACACACACACACACATATATATGTGATGATCGCCATCGAACTGATGAGCGTAAAACTCGAGTAAAGCAAAGTTTCTAAAGTTTTAAAGTTTCTATAATGCCCAATAGTTTAAAGGTTTACTCTTCATCGTATTAAAAAAAAATTTACATGATTTTATCCCGCTCTACAAAAGTATTGAGCACTCTTATCTATAGACGTCAGTGTCAGCCCTATTTTAAAGTGCATACATACATACATACAGACAGACATACATACATACAGACAGACAGACAGACAGACATACATACAGACAGACAGACAGACAGACAGACATACATACCTACATACATACACTCATACATACATACATACATACACACACATACATACACACACACGCAAACACATACATACATACTTACATACATACATACATACATACATACATGCATACACACATACATACACACATTCATACATACATACATACATACATACATACATACATGCATATATACACACATACAATTTCCTTTATATTTACAGTTATATAAGTATACCTAGACAAACAGGAAGACCAACAGATGTGGTTTATTGTTTCTAACCGGATTCTCACGAAAAATATAGTACTTACTTGTACCGTGCAAGCCACTTATTGATAATAATTTATAGTTATGTGCGGTTTGGTTAATCCATGATCATGATCTGCGATTCAACTAGTAAGTATTGAGGTCTCTTGAAGGGGAGGGGGTCCTTAACTAAGGAACTCGACAAATCATTTTACTCTGATCTGCACAACAACGCTGCAAGTACTTACTGTGAGGACTTCTATGATCCAGCGAGCCACTGATTGTTCCATTAGCGTCCATATGCAAGAATCGGCCCACTCTACAGAACAACTTTACTTGCGTTGTGAAAATCGAGGGCTTGGTTTTAACACGATTGGGCACGGACAGATCAATCGCTTTTCCATTGCTGCGGTTCTTGCGAACAAATTCCAATATTTCTGGATTGATATGAACGGTTTTTCGACCAAAACGGCTGGAGTTCTTGACTTTATGTAGCCTTGACACAGCATTGCGATTTGACTTGCCACCGTCTACGAATACTTCGCTCGGCAATGCGAAATAGAGGAGCAATAACATAATCCAACATCGAGCCTAAGAAATACAAATGTACAAAGTCCATCACTCACGTAACCATCTATACAGAGAAAAATTATTAGTTGAACAAAAACTGGCCCAATGGTTCAAACGTAACTGAAGAGCAGTACAATTAAGAGTACTGGAATCAACCCCAACTTTGTACGTTTGTCCAAAGTTGATTTTAAAGTTCAAGTAAACTAAATTACCAAAGTGGTTCGACTGGCTTGAAATATCACAGCCATGATGGGCGATTGTTTGTCGAGAAGTTTCTTTTTCGGACAAGCGTTTCTGCAAGTCATCCCGGAATTTACCGCTAATTGCTGCTGGGTTTCCGAAAGCTTAAAACTCCAGGTATAATCTCCTATAACTCGATCAACTTTGAGGTTTTGCAGCAAAGAGGGATTAGGCCATTGTTGTTTCACAGATACTTCGCACCAGAGGACGTCAACACATTTGAATCTATTCGCTTTCTTCAAACAACCCGCGCGGCGTATTGAGTTATTAATCAGATTGAAGGCAAATCCGACAGCGAAAGCCGTTGGAAGCTGGTGAGTTTTATCTCATGTCTCTGACCTACAGCAAAGGCTCTCAAAGGGTCCGTCGCGGGGAATTCCGGTTAAAAAAAACCGAGATCCACTTGTGAAAGGCGGCCAACACCAAACGCTGCCATTTGGAGCTCGGTGAAGGCAACTACGTCAAAAGAACCGCGAAACTACGCGTTGAATGAGACATAAAGAGAGGCGCAGGACTTAAGTGATCTATTCAAGACGATCTGATTACTACTAGAGAACTGCTTGAAGATTGTACGTCAAAAGACCCAGCCTCTCAGTGGTGTTCAATAACAAACAACTCGAGCTTCACAACAACTTAGGGTCCCCCAACCCGCCGTGAGTTGGTTTCATTGGTAGTTATTAAACTGACTTAGTCTTCTCGGTTTTTCATTGTTGTTTTTTTCTAATTTCTTCTCGAGTTGTGTTACACACATTTTTTCCTATAAGAGCCAAATGGTTTTGTTTAAGGTTTGGTGAAGTTAATTTTGTGGCGAATTCAGCCTCAAATTGTTCTTAAATTGTTCTTATGTCAGTAAATAGAATTCCTTTTCTAGTTGAAAACTTGGGTTTTATAGAGCTGAAACAGATCTAGACTGCCTGAGATTGTTCTTAACTTATTTTTGGATTTGGACAAATCCCTGTCTCGGTGTTCTTATAAAGTTTGCTGTTATGTAAAAAAGAGTGTGCTATTCTGCTCTTGCCGTGCTCGATGATGTTTTAGTGCAAAATTGGAAAGACTGGCACCTTATTGTTGAATAAAGATCTCTTTCTTAAATGAAAATCTGTTCCGTTCGCAGGGTAAAATAAACTGAGTAAAGTTTTCTGGAACAAATTAAATGTCAACTGTTCTTATTTACGCTGGTCGACGGTCAGACATCGGGCCTGTCGGGTCTTGATGAATGGACTTAACGCAGTGACTTGTAATGGATACTTTCTCCCGGCAGGCCAAACTATTGAGTTCATGACCACTCATTTCCTTTGAAACAATTTCAATTGCTTTGTATTTTCTGTGAAATTGAGAGCTCTAGACAAGTAGTTTGTTTGAAAAAAACCCGATCAAACATTACTAAATTTCTTCTTGTATGTGCAAGTTTTAGATATATTGTTTTGATAAGAACGAATACTCCATTGCTTGATTGCAACTTTTCTTGCTTTCTCATTTCAATCTTCGACTGATTGAGAAGGTTTGTGTTTTCTCTGTGCCTAAGGAAGCAAACCACGAATTCGTATTTCGATCATGGACTTCATAGTTTTGTGTGAATATGAATATGAAACAGAAATATCAAAAACAGAATGACCTTAATGAGGAAGGTGTTTAAATCAATTAACACTCAAATCAATAAGACGATTACATAGTTGGTCTATCTCTAAACGGGTGTTAATGACTTCCATTAGCATTATATAGAGATAGCGCCTGGGAGAGCGGGTAATTCCGAAGACATATCACACGACCATATTTTAGTTTCATTTGAGAGTAAAAACTTTCTACATTGAGCAGGTAAGAAAAGTACGGATGTGTTATAGCTCGTTTAGGCAGTTTTAACGTTCAATTCTTTAATGTGTATACAGTATAATAGTTGGAAGAGTGAATGAAAGGTTATGTGGCATATTTTCTCTTAATGACAATCCTATAAGAGGATTACCGATGGGTCTTTGGGGACCGGTCGAGGTTCAGTTTATGGTATGTCTCGTTTGCGTCATACCCGAAGTTAATTAAAAAGTTAGTGAAAGGGCATATCATGATTTTGCTCCATAAATGGCGAAAAATTTCATCCAGCATCGACAGTCCGCAGTTGAATTCCCGAAAGACCTCCCCCCATCTTCCCTCGCCATTAAATAGGGCAAAAGCGAAATAGCTTGTTTCTGAATTTGCTTTTTAACTAATTTGAGTTCAATACGGATGTCCTTTCAGCTTGTTTACCAGTTGTTCGATTTTACTCTAGAACATCCTGAGTGAAACAAGAAACTTTGTTTTCGTATTTAAAAGATTGTCATTCTAGTTAAAAGGTTTCTTTGCTTATAAGGCAATAATTATCTCCTTAACTGGATTGCCAAAGTAGATTATACTGCTGATACATGTGATATTAATGTGATATATAAGTGCATCGGATCCCGCGAACATTAGTTTGATTACGATCAAATTTAAAATGTGCAAGAATAATTTCATCCAAATTTACTACTTTAAGAGCGCTTTACAGCAACTTGGCTTGTAATAGGGGGTCAACTGTTTGATTTGAGGGGGAAGGGAGTGGATTTGGAAGACTTGGAAATGATATGCCAGCTCTGACCCTGTCAGTATTCATTTTCACTAAACGTGCCTTTTCAAATGCTGCCTAGCTCGTGTTCGTCCTTGACCGGAGAATCTATCAGTCCAGCCTTGCACGTCCTTGAACGGGGAATTTGTAAGTCCAAAGTGTTTCACTGCCCGGTTAATGAAGTCAGTGACAAGTTTAAGTACCGGCTCCATACAGACCAGCTGTTCAGAACTCACTTCTCCCTCCATAGGTAGCAGCTGGCCTAGCCAGGGCAGCGAAAGGTCAAGTTCATATGAAATGCATATTTTTGCGTAGTTCCCAAAGTTAATTCTTCGACATGTCGATGGTCACATATTTCTCGAACCTTGAAGATTAGTATTTAATGTTTATCTATCACAACCTCTTAAAGAATTAGTGTGGATTTTGTTTGAATGCAGACGGTCTATTTGTATCATCTTCCAAGCTGCTGTCCGTCGCTGAGCAATGAAACTTGCTAAATATTTTCCGTGATAAATAATAGCTCCGCTATCACACGAGTTTTCACATTTGCTGCCTTGGTCGAATGTGCTCTTAAAAGTAGCGTTGTATCGCACTTTATGCTAGAGATGTCACAAAATGCTCCTAATTTTATAATAATAATAATAATAATAATAATAATAATAATAATAATAATAATAATAATTTTTAAAAATTAGACAGCGCTTTTGTTATGTAAAAAT
>JAOEHT020086321.1:0-13220 GCA_025448195.2 Parazoanthus atlanticus | reverse complement strand
AGTTTGCCCGTGAGTATGGTATTTCCGTTTTAGAATGACTAGAATGTATTGTGGTATCAAATGCAACAGATCTGTATCATGTTACATACTGTGCACGTGCTCAAACGCTTTTCGCGGGCTAGTTTTGCCTTTTAGAGTTATAGAGAATTAAAATTTTAAAGGTTGCCTGTGATTTACATATTTTAAACACTGAAAATTACATTCTTAGCAAAATCTCAGCCCGGCATTATTCTTAAAACATTCTTAAAATTTGGCCAATTTCAGCCTCAATATTCTTATAAAGTATATTCTTATATAAAAAAAAGGAGTGTACTATTAAACCATTACCTGAGTTAGTGATCTACCATCAACCACTTCGCCCGCCAGCACATTTTGTATCACCACACCCATTGTGCAGTAAAACTCGTCAGCGGTCTCAACATCTTCCAGCCGTCTACAAGGCAAACAACGACATCACGTCTGTCTCGTATTTCCTCTACTTAGTCCCTTGGGCCCGGTTGTTCAACGGTGTCTTTATAGGGTTCCCCTCCTTAACTCAACATGAAATTTATTGGGGGCTGAAAAGCACTAACAAATTAATTTATAGTTTATTTATCTGCATCTAAATGAAGCGAGGCGGAATAAAATGAGACGATAAACGGTTTCGTGGACTGATTCGTCTGTGAGCAACTTGAAGTGTTGTACTTGTTAAGATCAAAGAGCTGTGTAATTGCAGTTTTGCATGATATTGAAGCAAAGTGAGAAGTTCGAAATAGACATTGTGGTCTTCTTTTCAAAGAGTTACTTGAAGTTTTGCTTTATTATTTTTTTTGCCTTTTGTTTGATTTTCCTTGTACTGAACATTGTGGGAATATATGGGCTAGACTTGTTATTGCTCTTGCCAGACCAACACCGCTTATAAAGATGTTGTCCTGTTATTGCAGTAAGGATAATTCGGGAAATAACATTTATGTTAGCAAGGCACTTACTCTCCAATCTTGGCCCAGATTGCAAGTGCTGCCCTGAGCAGTACCTCCGAACCCTCCAGGAGAATACAGTCCCATACTCGCAGAACAGTCTCCTCTGGCAGACACGTCGCAAACAGGGTAAGGAACCACTGCATGGTAAACACGTTGATCAGGGGGGGCTCATACACTGTGCCTGTGCCATTCTGCGCCTGGGCTTGTGCCTGGGCCTGAAGGTCATCCAAATGTTTGGATAGCCGAGGAAGCTTAACTCTCATGAGGTCTCTCAACACTGCCATGTCCACAGACAAGGCTCGCAGGTTGTTGGAGAAGTAGTTTGTAGGCAGAATATGGTCCACCAGGCAAATCATAACCTGAAAAAAAATGAAAACAAAACTGAGATCAGCAACAAAATGGACGTTAAAATATCATTTAATCTGCAAATTCCTCACAGGAATTGGGTAATTAGACCCCGAACCCTCTCTGAGGTCTTAATTGTCATGTTCAATCCTCATCACTCTCCATTTGTGTGCTCATCATTCAGTTTTCACTTCAGTTTGTGTCAGGATTGCAGCCGCTGCTAGCAAAAGGAAGCTAATTAAATAATGTTCACCATCCAAGTTGCCATCTGGCTTTCAATATGATATTGGAGCATTTGGAATACTCACACATACTCAACAACTACCGCAATCTCTCTAATAAGCCCCCCCTGAGGCCTTCAAGATGCGGGGCTTATTTGAGAGGGGGGCTTGTTAGAGAGGGGGGGGGGCTAATTAAAAACTCACTGACAGCCAAAGACGGAGTAATTATTTTTATTCTGAAATGCCACCCAGCTTTAATGAATACTGATACAGTCTTGGGTGCAAAACTTATGATTATGGTTTTGCCAACAAAATAACTACTGTTGCGCATGAAGTACATAGAGCTTACATGCACTGACAGTGTACAGTACTGTCCATTTTACGAAGTACATGTTCATGTACATGTACATGTAGCTGGTACTACAATCAATCTGGAAAGTAGAACAATTTAAGAACAATTTGAGGCTGAAGTCGCCAAAAAATTAAGAACAGTTCAGCTTCAGCCACAATTTACTGGTTCTTATAGGAAAAGCGTGTGTTGGATTTAGAGGGTTGAATATCGTGGGAAGGCCGGAAAGGGAAATTAAAAGTAAGCTTTTTGCTTCGCAGTGCAGAATGCGGTATAAAAATGATGTCTGCCCAATTGTCTGCCATACAAAATTGCATTTTCTTTCCACTAATGGGTTGTTCTTACCTACTGTATACAAACTTGAAATTATCATAATGAGATATATCCTATCTGGTCTTGGGATTTTGGTGCAAATGGGTCATGGCTGTAGAGGCGGGGGAATTTAGGTCAACTCTTTTTTCAATATTACATTTTATCTACCTAAATTTAGTGAAACCGCGACACAAGTGAAAGATTAAGTGGAATGCTTGGATCCATCTAGCATGTAGCAACAGCAATCCATCGATAGAGAAACCATAGATATGAAATAATTAACAAAGTGAGTTAACTGTAACAATGGCAACGAATTTAACTGACAAATATTGCTACCACGGAACTCATTGCAAACCAGTTAGTTTATTCGTATTTAGGACCAAACTCTTTTTACATCTTCGGCTTTTATCACATTACGGGACTTTCAACTACATTTGAGGCCGCTCTTTTCGGTTTATTACACATGTTTATTACATTTAGGTCCGGACCGTATTACATTTAGGACCTTTACTATACGTTTAAGACCAAATCTGTATTATATTTAGAAACTTTATTTCGTTGAGGAACAGATCTTTATTTTGTTTATGACTTTTATTACATTTAGGGACTTTTGCTACATTTAATGCTTCTTCTTTTGGGTAATTGTAAGATTCTCTTGGGCGCAGATATGCATAGATTTTGAGGTAGCCGGATATTCGAGATGTATATTTATTTAGTTGGCGTCAAACCCAAGCCATAAATGTTACATTGTGAACCGTTGCATCAATAGAAGCAGTGCTACATATGTTTTCTCTTTTGCATAAACACCTAATTCAAGGAAAGCTGCCTTTTAAAAACATAAAACATGAAAGATAAAACACGAACTCATTGATATTCAGTATGAACTGAATAACTACTAAATGAGCAAGCGTCATTGTTCACACATGGATTCTCAGAATATCAGCAAGATTCGTGTTTTATGTTTCTACAAAGCAGCCTTTCTCAGGCTTAATTTAGGTGTAAATAATCATACAGCTACTTCAAAAACGTTTGTCTCGTGCATTGGTGCATATATACCCAGATCGAATGAAATTATGGGTTTAATACAAGCTGCTTTGAAATGATAAAATGCTTTCTTTATTTGCTTTCATTGAAGTTTTCCGATACAGAAACCCTTCTGAACCCAGAATAGGTCGAAATTCATCAAAAATGTCAACTTTTTAGGATAACCGAAGTCCGTCTATTCTAGGTAAAACTGTGTATTAAACGACGTGTGTTTGTTACTTGATTTAGACTGGAAATGACACTTGAAGTTTCCTCAAAACTGATGCAAAAAGGCCATTTCTAATAGCTTATGAAACAGACGCGAATCGTTCAAAAGTGCCAACTTTTAACTTCTCGAACTGAAGGAGTGCTCTGACCGCTTTGAAAAATCGAAAATTGACTGTAGGGCTTGAAACAAAGCTTCAGGTGAAAAAATAACCGCAACGGGCAGACCGGAGATACGCAGTGAACAAAAATTAAGCAAACTTGACCAGTATCTTAAGGTACGTCCTCCAAAATTACAGACAGATATGTACTGATATACACACCAATCGGAGTTGTAATTGATTCACATGATGTTTATTTGCACTACAACGCTGTTTCGTGCAGATGGTATCGGAACACCGTACGAACTCTTTAGGCATATTTCGTAATCCGTACTACTTCTTGTTAAAACAAATAAATACTTGTAAGGTAGTCATCAGCGCTTCTTCGAATTATTAAAAGGCAAAATCAGAAGCAGGTCAACGTTGAGCGAAAGAACGAAAGTCTTTCTAATTGTACAATTCTTGTCATGCATTTACACGTTCCTGGTGTGGAGATAGATAAAGAGAGGTGGAGATAAGTAAAGAGATCACAAGGTGTTCCGCACCAGAGTTCGCTATAGTTTCACCGCACACATGAAACATCGATCGGAGCGGTATTTTAACGTATTTTCAGGCTGATCAAGCCACGCTAAAATACAATACCACACAGTGAAATAAAAAAAACTGCCGATAAACGAATACATAATTGCCTAAGTGTTAACTTAAGCGAAAAGATCAGAACATATATAATCAATTAAACCAAATTACGAATCAACGTTATCACATTAAGAAGCTAGTTTAAGCTCAAATGACTTAACATCAACCATAAGTGACATTTTGTACCCTCTTATCTCATTTTTGGTGTGATAGTTGCGTGCGTATTTCCTGAATTAGTTTCTTGTTTAAAAATGAATACATTTTTGCATTATGGTGGACTAAACTCATAAAACTGAAACATAACTTTGGAGCAAAACGGTAAAATCAACTAATTTGCAAGATTCGGCAAGAAAATCTTATGCACTTTATTGATGCAACAGCTTACAAAAAGTGGAAAATAAGAATACTTTAAGATGAATCATACAGACGTTCACTAGCAAATGATTCTGATAGGAACACTCACTTCTGCAGTGAGGTTGAAGGTTCGAGCTAGCGGTACGAAAACGTTTCCTTAACTCTCATTTACATAGTGCGTGTTTCTTAATGTAAAAGCTATACCTGTTGTGTATCATTGCGAGGATCATCAATAAATCTTCTTCCATTTGTATCCTTGAGGTTTTGTAAAAACTTCCAAGCTCATTTTAAATAGGTTAAAATCTTAATATCTTTAATTAAAGAGATGTAAATGTCCTGGTATTCATTTGTTGTTACATATCAAGGCAATTGACAAAGAACGGATTTTTCGAACAGGTTGTCCTTGCGAAAAGCTTCCCACCACCTGATTGGATCAAACTTTGCATGCGAAAAACTTTCAAAACTTCTGCACAAAGAAACTAATTCGGGTTTTTTTTTATATCAGATTAGTACCAACTCATACTGAAAAGAATTTTCCAGGGTTTTGTGATCTGGTAGCGGAACAAACTCCGTTTACAACATTCTTCGTCCAAGCTAATTGAACTGACTGATGTTTTGTCTTATCATATTGCTCTCATCTCTTAACTGTTCGGTTATACGTTCGTACTATCATTTGAATATAGTGACCATGGTAATGTTGTGTAGTTGTAAATCATTCCACCAGCTCTATCTTCGCATCATCCCAACCCATCAAAACCGCTTAATTAAATTGCAAAATCTGACGACAATTCAAATTTTGAAACACCTATTTGGATTTCCTTGAAGAATCAGTGGCGATACTTAACCAGTTAATGAATCCATAAAATGACCATTCGTTTGCATCTTTTCAAGATTTCAGAAGTGTTTAATATCACTTGTTTCTCAGTTAGATTGTCCTAATTACTGCAATTGTTGGTAGCATGTCGTACCAATATAGTTTTTGAATCTGATGTCACCTTCCTTCTTAAAATGGTCTAACTGATTTTTGATCAGTCAACGGAAACGTTTTCAACCGCTAGGACGCATAAGTAGTTACTCTAATGAGTACTAATGAAGTATTCGGTGTTTGCATCTTTACTAAACCGAATTTAAAGTTTAAAGTAGAAACTTGAAACGTTTGAAAATTAATGTGCACGTTCTTATAAACGCCAATCCTGTATGCGATGATGCGTATGAAGAGAAGATTATTTCTGTGTATATTTTTGTATATATGTATAGAAAACACATTAAAAGTTTCACTGACCCAAAAAACATTCCTTGTTTCTCCTGGCAGAACTTAGTCCTCGCGTGGCGAACTCCCTGCCAGTGTACTTTCGCGTGAAGCCCTCCTTTACCAACCACAATGGAAGAAGGTGCCGCAAGTCTCGTACAGTTTTCACCGAGTTGCAATTGCGAATTCTAGAGAAGACATTCTCTGAGCACAAGTACCTGGACACAACACATCGCTCTAAGATCGCACACACTCTCAGCTTAAACGAAACACAAGTGAAAACGTGGTTTCAGAATCGAAGAATGAAGTGGAAAAGGGAATCTCCTAATAATGCAACAACCGTGGAAAGAGCTAAACGGAAAGACTGCGATAACAGAAAGGCGAACGATCAGGGAAACCACTTGACACTTATGGCAAGCTATTAAATGAATAGGATGCACAACTGCCTCATTCGTTTTAACACCGTTAAAAACTACAGATAGCTTCTTTAATTCAACAGCTAAAATACTTGTGAAGCATCCCCCAAAGTATAAATGGGAGACATAATAAGAATATGTCTAGTGTTTCTTTTTGCAATTGATATAAATGTTATAACTATGCAGAGAAACATCTGAAGCGAATTTTGTCCACCCACTCTTTTCTAATCAAAATGATGGACAGACAAAATGAGACTAGTATAATTAAAGTAGTGTTTCCTAAAAATTACCGTAGTTTTCAAGTAACCGGCCGCCACTGCTAAGAAATCGGCCTTTCTAGAGTTTTCGAAGTAGAATTTCAAAAAACTACTGACAGCGAAAAAACATCAACTTCCTAAAAATGAGGAAAGTTCGCATGATCACTCTTCAAATAGGGGCACCAAATTCTTATGTTAGAAACATTTTAAAAGAATTTAATATTGCACACATTATTTATCCAATATGCTAACTCTACAAACATTCAGTCCAGACGTTAATTGTCAAACGTTTAAGAAAACCTCAATGGTGAGAAAATTGCCCTTTCAGATCAAACTGTTATCAGTAAACAGAATGAATTTCTTTACAAGGCAAACCGTTTTTGGAAAAGAACTGATTTATTTCCCTCCTTGCTTATTAGATATTTACTCTGCTATTTAAAGCCCATTTTCGCAACTAAACATTTCGAGAAACAACACAAACAAATCCAAATAATACTAAAAGCTTCTGGCGGGTCGTAAAGGTTTTGACGAGATATGTTAGTTGTGTCTTTACTTTACTTTACTTTACTTTACTTTACTTTACTTTACTTTAAAATTGTATTCTCTACAGCTGAGAAAACAAATTACTAGATCATATAGAAGTTTATAAAGACAATAAGTACTTTATTCATTAAAAGTAGGCTAAGATTAAATGATTCGAACTGTAAAAAATGGTTTTCGTTGAGGATTACTAAAACTAGCTTGCACGTGACGTTTTTCTTGATTCTCCCACGGTAGCAACTTTAAACTCATTTGAATAAAACATTTGCTGTGATCTGATTTTAACCTTTAACGTAGCTCAGAGCACTCGAAAACTATTAAAGAGAACTTTAAGATTACTATTTATCTCTAAATCCTCGAGTAAAACTACATTAATTTTATGCATGTACGAAAAGAAGTCATCAAGTGCACCTTAATGACACAAACTACTCGTGATCGCCTTGGTGATTAGTTAAAGCAGGATTAATATTGTTTTCCTACTTTGCTTGATGAGTGACAAACTGAGTGACGTAGTAAACTGTAAAATGCAGCGCATAGACTCTCTTATTGTTTGTATTGAAAGAAAAAGTGTCTGAAGATTACTAACACAATTTTAACACGGCGGCGGGAATGTCACATGACAATTTCAAGATCGAGAATAGCTTCAAAGCAACTGCTCAGGATTTATTAATTTTAGAGGCTCCAAATGCGAAAAGGTCTCGCTGCATGATTTCTTAGGCAGCAACATAAATCTATCCGGACTAAAATTGAGTTTACAAAACGATTTCTCTATGTCCGTAAACTTTAGAAAGATACTGTCTTTTGCGGTGAATGATCTTTCAACACCGATGTACGGCAATTTATAACACAATCTGCCTTCAAGACTCGGGAGAAGTAACTATTGATTTTTGTTAAATGGAAATGACTTTTAAAAAAACACATTTTTAAACTGTGTTTGTAATTATATTTTTAAATTCTTTACATTTTGTTGTATGTATAGGTTCGTATGGTTTTTTTCAATAACTCCTAACTCGTACAGTTACAGATTTCAAACTGTGAAAACTTAATTAGTAATTAAGGTTCGCAAAACATCTCGATTTTATAACTGCACAGTATATGCACGAAACGGGTTTGAGGAAACTTAATCCAAATTAAACTCATTTTATCCAAGGAGATTTAGCAGATCTTCAAACAGTTTCCTGAAGCAAAAAGAGTTAACGTGGTTTATGTCATTGAATTCAGTTGTTATTGTCAGTTTAAACCTTAAAAGCTGCAATTTGAATCTACAGTGTAAGCCGGCTTTCATTATAATTGAATACAGAATTCTATAATGATAGTATAAATGATAAAAATGTATAAAACAATCGAAAATATAAGAAAATATGGGAAGGCAAAATTAGCAATCAAGGTTGATCAAAAGTATTGCAACTAATACATGTAAACTGTTTTTCTTTAAAATTATTTTGTGAAAACCGCAATAAAATCAGCAAATAAGAGCCTCTTTATATGAGCCAGGTTAGCAGGCAATATACAGCTGCTTATGGTGAGATCGCGTCCCACAACTTGTCCAGTATATCGTATTTTTAAAAATTTTCTGTGTTCATATGGCGGAAGACGGACTAGTCCACTCAATGCAGGGACTCTGCCAAATGGAATGAACACGGTCTCCCATATGAACGATACAGTGCGCTAACCAAGTTGAACGTGAATCGTTACAGCTTGGCTTTTCTATGGGAGATAGACTTGCCCGGTATTAAAATGGACTGAGTCCTTCATACGAGAAACTTTTCACCCCGGTAAACAGACAGCTAGCTGGGTAGGCGAGATGATACTAAATTGGGAGTTTAACCCTTTCAGCCCTATACACGACAAATGATGTGTTGCTAAATTCTCCTAAATGGTATCCATGCTTTCCTTTGAACAGTTTGGGAGAATTTTGCTTTTCATATTGGATAGCTTGCAGTGTGTGATCAATTATTACATTCTCACAACAAAACAACTTATTTTGCATTGATATTGTGAAGAGAAGATAGATATGTTGATAAACTGGCTGGAGCTTAATGGTTAAGACCCACGATTGACGTTGCCCGGCAAACGGCAGGGATAAAAAGGTAATCAAAACTGCGTTTTTCAAGGCTGGAAAACAGGTCTAGTTTTGATCAGAAACGCACATTTTCGGACTTAAGAGGGGAAAAAGTTCAGTTTTGCCGTTTTAGGAAACGCCAACACGAGTAATCTTGCTAGTGTAATCTTTCTTGCCGCCGTTTGCCTGAAATGTCGGTCGAACGCGGGGCTTAATCTGGCTATTTTCCCCGCCCAGCGGTCCATGCAGCCCGTCTCCATATGAGCAAGCCCTAAAGCCTGGTTCACACTTGTGAGATAAGCATAAACACGAGCATAAGAAACTTGAATAACAAAGGAAAAGACAAAGGAATACCTAGTGTGCAGTTGGATGGAACAAGCTCACACCGATGTTTCTTTGTTATTCAAATTTCTTATACTTGTGCTTATGCTTAACCAGGTTTAAGTATCCATAATTTTATTTCATTGGACTAGTACGTTATTACAATAGTATTTTATCAAACAATGACTAACTGCCCACTCTTCCTGAACGTTTGCACCAATTAATCACACAGAAGATCGTCTTAGAACTGTTTTAAAGGTGCGTTCGTTTGGGACTATTCCAGAATAGGAGTCCATCGAACATTTTTCTAAATATACCCTCTCGAAGCAGTAAACAAAACAGTTGTCTGAATTTTTAGAATATATTAAAGGATAATATACAACTTGTTTTTGATATGCAGGATTGAAGAGATCAAAGTATTTACTCCACATATACCTATCCCAGATTACAACCATTCAAACAGAAACAATATCATCAACAAGAAATAAGTTAACCATCCAACTTGGATAGAATTGGCTAACATTTGTTATGCTATCAATCCTTTTGAAATTCAAGGAGCATAAACGTCTTTAGTGTCAGTTGCATTGTTTCTTAAAATATCTTAAGGTATCAACTGGCCTCCATGATCATTGATTTGGCATCTCTTGAAAAGTGGAAATATTTGGTATAATGTGTTTCATATAAAATCATCTATGTTCAGTTGAACTCATGTTGTTCATCTAAAATCATACTGTGACTGATCAGTTCATTTTCCCGTCTTACCGAGAGTAGAAGTTTTGATAAAATAATGTTGCAGTTTTCTATTTAAAAATCAGCTGAGGTATTCGAAATATGCCCACTTCCAAATTCGTCAAATGACGAGATGTTAAATTCCCATTAATTGTCTCCACACATTTCCCATTAATAAGTTGGAAGAACTTTGCATTTCATCTTAGAGATTTAATGGAGTGGGAGATCTATTCCTTTATTCTCAGAACCAGTCAGCTTATTTTATAGTGATACTTAATAAAGTGTAAGAAGAAAATAGATGTTGATAAACTTGGTTGGAGTGAAAAATCGAAACACTGATACTGAATAAAAAGTTTTCAGTAATGGTAGTAATGGTAGTAGTTGTCTTGCGTGTTGCAGCTAGCCAGGCAAGTCATTCGGGTCTCTAATACCCTCCAAATGACCACATAATTAAATATCTGTTCGATATTCGAAGCTAGATTCAAAGAAAAATCTAAGAAAAATAACACTTTTTTAATCCTGACAGTAGCAATAAAATTGTAAATTGGGAAGGTTTAAAAGCGACGTTTGTGCCACGCGTTTCCTTATTATAAATGGAGATTAGTTTTTCAGTCATTTAGCCACTGAAGACAAAACACACGTTTTGCAAGTACGGGCTTGGAAAACCAATTCTTAAAAGTTCTGTTTGACTCAGGCTGGTAAAGACCAAAGAGTAAAGCCAGCTGTAATTACAGAAACACAGCTGCAACTGAAAGGATCAACAACTTCTCAGCTTACTGGAAAAAAGCATTTGTGCACTATTTGAGAAAGAACGATTCGTTTCTATACATTTAAATGATAAGATCTAATTTAGGTTGCGAATTTCAAAAGGAGCCATTCAAACGATTAATATTATCAACCTTGTGGTCGAAAGAGATTGACAAACACACCTTCATTGGTCGCACCTTGCTATTGTGCTAGTACCGGTGAAAACTCTATTAATGCCGTGCCTGTCGCGTTACCACCATGAATCGGAAAGAAACAGATACTAAAGGCGCATACTCATTTCCCCCTCCATTATGAGCAATTGCGTTATCATTGCTCTAAATTAGAACACTAAATGAGCCGGGAAACGCATAACATGTTGATAAAATCTGTTTTAACTACTTAAATAACTATTACAAATTACGGTAGATGGGCTACAACTACGGAAATTGTTCAAATTGAGCACGCAAATTGTGTCAAACGGCGTTTGAGGATTTGGTATGTATTACCATGGCCTTGATATCCTATTTCAAGAATTATGCTTCACATTTTGGTCTTCCTTTCAAAACACTCTCTGAGAAACTCAAATGGCCCAACTACGCGCTTCCGTTTATTGAACGAAACACCAGGTAAGCGGAATGTTTGAAAGCTGTGCAAAATGTAGCAGGGAGAGTTAACTCACACATACACACTGGTGGTCGAATTGTTTTATCACTAGTAACTCTAGATCTTTCTACTCTTGAGCGAAGTAGCTTCCTTTTTTTTCGATAAGAGTTGAATAACTCAAATTTGATATTCTTGATAACTTCAGAGAGGAAACACTAACGATGCTTTTAGCGAACACTTAAAGATTTTAAGATTTTAAGTTGGGTTCAAGATACCTTAAGTGTTTGTCGAGGGGAGGCTGTTTCCGAAAAGCGCAGATTTAGAGCGGGAGGTGTCTTTCGTGATAAGCTGCGGTTTGGACATTTAGATATTACTGGATTGACTGGTATAAAACACAGACTTACAATTACGATTAGAAAGTAATCTGAAATGTATGTGACGAGTCTTAAAGAGTGGTCACTAGCCCACGCTATGATCTAAATGATATCCAGATTTTTAGAGAGAATTAGTAGAGAAATAATAAAGTGGGTAAGAACACAAACATCGTCTACACTGCCTTCACTTGTATAGCAGCAACGGTCATTTTAATTCAAAATAATTTGTCAAATAAGACAAAATCAATATTCATGATGTGATTAAAAGAAGAAGAACTTACAAAACAAAATTTAAACGATGTTTAGCTATATAGTTTGCATGTGTTGCTTGAGCATCAAAACCTCTCCGCATATAAGACATAGACTCTAATGTAAATTTACACTTACACACACAAAACTGGAGCTTCTGCGCTATTGTTTGAAGAAGCATAATACGTTGAAAAGTTTGTACCATGTGGCCATTCCTGTGACACTTTTATGCCGGTCACGAGGTATCTTCCTCTCCCTAGTCTCTCTTTTATACACTTCCTAAATAAATTTTTCTCCTCTTAAACTCCAAACTGTACAGTTCGCATCCAGTTCCACTGCTTGTTTAATGAGTTTTCTTCCAGTGATAAAACTAAATATTTGAACTGATAAGTAATGTCTAAAAAGCCTGGTAAGAACTGTTTCAGTCAAAATATTAGCAAGAGTGCTGCTGGCAGTGATTTTAAAAAGAGTAGAGCCTATTACACAACGGAGAGTTTTCTGTTGCATATTGCAATTCAAAACTAACAAGAGGCTGGCACAAGAATATAACTAAACATCACCGTACTGTCATTTCGTTCTCTGCTTTTGGTTTTGTGTTTCGTGTCTGTTTTCTGAGTCTGTCAGTGCCTTTACCTTCGGTTTTTTGTTCTGTCCCCCCCTCTTCTTGTCCCTTTTTCCCTCTTCCTGTCCTTCTTCCTGTCCTTGTCCCTATTCCTGTACCCAACCCTATTTCTATCCATGATCCTCTCCCTGTCATTCCTCCTGCACCTTTTCCTGTCCCTCTTCTTGCCCCTTTTGCTGTCCCCATTCCCGTCCCTATCCCTGTCCCTATTCCGGTCCCTATTCCTATCCGTATCCGTGTCCATATTCCTTTCCCCATTGCTAGTCCTCACTACTATGCTTGTCCTAATTCCTGCCCCTCATCTCATATATTTTAATCCTTTGAGTCACGCGACTATACAGGATGTTAAAAGGTCAAGGTAAAGACGGGGTTCATATAAATTTAAAAATTACAAAAATAACAATATCAGATTAGGCAAGTAAGGATCTGATTTGGGGTAATGCGAGTTTCTGAAATGATTCGGGACTTCTTGCTGTTACAGTCTCATGTGTGAGAGTGTTCAATAATGGGATTGTTCTGGGAAAAA
>JAOEHT020086228.1:0-13221 GCA_025448195.2 Parazoanthus atlanticus | reverse complement strand
AAAATTTAAAAAAAATCAGTGTCAAAATTTTTACTGAGGCAAGTGCCTCGGTTCGCCTCATACTGGCTACGGCCCTGTTTTTATGTTTGTAACAGGTTTGAGGTGATATTATAAACGGGGGAAGGGATTATAACCGGATGTTTTAAAACAAATCCTTCATCAATAGAAGTAAAAAATAACGATAAGATTTTCCCATACAAGTCTTCATCATAAACTCAGCACTGAACATGACATTGATGTTTTGCTATCCATATACTACAAGTAAAAACATATTTTAAACAATAACAAAGGTGATGCAAGCGGAACTCGAAGTCAAATAAAACGTTATTCACTAATTTATTGGTTAATCTGTTATCAGAAGCTTGATTAAAAATGAAATACATTCTTCACCGTCTCATTTATCATTTTCAGTACCAGCCAAGAGAAAGCGACGTTGTTCACTGTCAATTTAAAGTTCTAATTGGGGAACCTTTTCTGTGATGACGCTGTCAGTGTCATCGATAATAGGTCAGGTCCCTTAGGCCCGTGGTCTCTGCTACCTTCTCCCACAAAATGACCACGTTGCATGTGGCAGTATGTATACTTGTAGAATGGCTTCTCCTCCCTCTTCCCACTTCCCCTTTCACTTTCCTTTCCCCACTGACAGCTCCCCCATACAGTTGCCTTAAACACTGCTAAAAGGATGCTAGGGGACCAAACAGAGTGAAATTGGCAACAGCAACAGCCACGATAACGACAATGACAGTAGCAGTTCTGGTGACAACAGTAACGATAACAACAACAATTTATGATAGTTATTAAAATCCCAATCACTCTGATGTTCCCAGTCACGATTAGACTTTTGAAAACAGAAGCTGTGTCAGTTTCAGAGACGCAGTGGTTCTGGTAGTTGCCGAGTGGTAATGACATGTACAGTGATAGTGACAGTAACAGTGACAGTAACGGTGTGGAGACGGTGACACTGACTGTGTCCGTGACATTGACAGTGACGGTGACAGTGGTGGTGAACGGTGGCTGAGACCATGACAGCGACAGCGATAGTGACGGTGACAGTCACCGTGACGGTGACAGTAACAGTAACAGTAACAGTGACGGTGACAATGAAAAGGACAAGTGACAGTGATAGTAACAGTAACAGTAACATTGAAAAGGACAAGGTCAAGGACAGTGACGGTGACAGCGACAGTGATAGTGACAGTGACAGTGACAGTGACAGTGACAGTGACAGTGACAGTGAAAATTACAATTACAATTACAATTACAATTACAGTGACGTAGAAGACAACGACATTGACATAATGAAGCCGTCCGAGTAACGATAGATATATTCCAAACCCAACCCACATATCAAATTAACGTCTCACCAATGCAAGCGTCAGGGTGGTTGAACGGAACACTGGAGTTGTGGTAGTAGTTAGGTTTGCAGAGGTGACACTCTTCACCGGTTGTATTGTGGCTACAATTCATACAAACTCCTTTCTTCTTGTCATCGCTAAACTGACATTTGTCAGTGTGATCATTGCAGTCGCATTCTATAACAAAATACAAGACAAGGCTAAAGCTTTTTCGACAATTTTCTTTCTTTGCTTTTATTAAATATTGGATGAATGCAACATTTTAACGCTCATCTTCGGAGACCCGGGGCGGTCGGGCCGGATAAAAATTGACTTTTTGGCTCGCCCTGATTTTCTCCCGCCCGACGGACTGTCCCTGGGTCTCCGAGGATGTTTACTGCTAAAACTATTTTCAATACTTCCTTTCTCATTGAAGACACGGTCAAAGGGGAAGCTTGTTCCCCAGAAGAAGTTGAACTTCAACTCTTTAGCATTACTATTACTCATTAAGATATTTTCTGCCTTTCTAATTCTATTTCATTAATTAAATATTAAAAGGAAACTATTTATTTAACTAATTATGCTAATTAGTTAATCAATTAAGTTAATCTTTTAAATTAGTTAATGAACTTTTTTCTGGAACTCCCTGAAAATCCCTTCAGTAAAAGGAGCTTCAAAATTAAATATAATAATAATAATAGTACTAATGAATAATAATTATTATTATTATTAATATTGTTACTTCTATTATTGTTGTTATGGTTATGATTGATATTATTATTATTATTATTATTATTATTATTATTATTATTATTATTATATGAAAACAAAACTATCTCAATTTGTGATTTTGACGAAATTGTTTGAGGAACTGAAGCAAAGTGACTAGACGGTTTGCTTTGTTACACAACTCTTGAGGTTGTTGCGTTGCTCTGAAGCTTGTTTGGCTGCCGTCATTCAAACGCAACGCGCAAGTTACAGCAAAGACTAGCGTGTAGAAACTACCATTTACCAAAGTCAGCTCTAAACGATTCCTATCAGTATATTTGTGATCTACTCAGGTTATTTAGATTCGTAAATAAGTTCGTATTTTCTAAGGGGAAAAGAACGAGCTTCTGCCGCCTCCAATGCAGAGGTGCCTTGCTCCTGTATCATAAACGTATATCACAATTTATGTAACTGAAATGATAAGACACTCGGACACATCATGAACCCTTAAGTTTGAATCTTTTGGAGAAACGCTGACGTTTAAGGGGCGGGAGATATTTGAACACCCCCCCCCACATGATTTTCAAAATGCCTTCTCGGATTGTCCTGATTTAGCATGCGTGTGTTTAACAGCCTTGAACTTTTATTTAAGTATAGTCACGTGCTTATTATTTGGTTGCCATGGTTACCACAAAACAAAACAATGACGTCACTTCAGAAAATCACCAATTTTTAATTTTTGCAAAATTTTTGAACATGGACTAAAACCCGTCTTCTATGCATTGTGTTTAACAATAAATATATACAGAGGTCCTCTGTTTCTATAATATTCAGTTAGATGACCTTTTTGACAAATAATCGGGTAATTGTTTCACTTTTGAAATAAACGTTAAAAACGTGTTTACTAATTACTAACAGCCTCTAAAAAGTTCTTGGGAAAAAAATCCAAAAACTCTCCAAAAAAGCTAAGAAAGATCGATTGGGGGGAGGGGTCGAAATAACCCCCCGCCATTATCCTTAAAGGGTTAACCTATATTTTGAATTTTTTTAAATTGATTTTTCCCCTTATTACCCTATTTCATATTCTTTTAAGAATAAAATTGTATGTTGGGGGCCTAATAGACAAACTTCAGCCTGTATATCCTTAACAGACTAGTTTCGTATACGCGAGTTTGTAGCCGACTTTGGGCCTGGAGGTAAATGGAACCAATCACGCTTGACAGATCTACGGACATTTACAGGCTGTGGTGGAAGCAGTGTCGCCCCGACCGCCGGAACGTGCGGTGAATTATTTGAAGGCAGCCAACAACTAACCTCGGAGCATTGTCAACCTCGAAGGTCAATAAAATCAGTAGCCATCTGTGATAACATTAATTAAGTTTATAAATTAATAAATACTCTCACGAGTTCAAATTTCCTACTACATTGTGATATCTGTTTTGCTCGAACGGCTGTGACTTTAAAAGGAATCTGTTTGGTTACAGTTTTAATCTCACCGTGGCAGCCGGGTATCCCGGATGTCTTGTTGTACCGATAGTCAGGTCTGCAGGTGGAGCATGACTGACCAATAGCATTGCGCTTACAGTCACACTGTCCCCCATACTTGGTGCACTTGTTATATCTGGACCCGCCTGGATCACAAGAGCAAGCTGGAGCAATTTGAAGAAATTAAAGTTGTCTTAGGAAAACTCGTAGGAAATTGTTATCATCAAGTATTGTTGTAATTAGTTTATGAAAAACATACTGTCTTTTTTGTGAAACTTTCAACATTTGCTACAAACGATAACAAAATGTACGCAGAAGGATAGTTATCAAAACTTACACCATCGAAAAACGACGGAGATGAATATTTGGTTTTCAAAACATTTGGATGAACTGTAAAGGGAATATGAGAAAATGTACGGAAAAAGAGTTTCACTATCTTTGGGGGATCTCTTAAGAACTCCTTTTTTGTCCTGTATATAACCTGGGCGTCGATTGAGCATGACATGCATGTTTATATGTGGTGACAGTTAATCACGCCTTGGCGTTCAATCATGTGCCCCTCTTGTATAGTATAACAGACACTTTCATATCTTGAATGAAATACAAAATAGGAATTTAGAGCCCTCATTGCACGCCCTCAATTATCTTAAGGAATGTAAACTGCCTCAAAATTATTAGCACTTGAAACACTTACCTTTCGGCTCGTATAAATATGCGTAAATCGGTGAAAGAACTTGGTTGCCGACCTCTGAGGAAGCAGTCCAGGTCCTGATTGAGAATGCAGCTTGGTAGTACTTCATCATTATCTGTTTCCTAGCCGACGAAGCCTTCTTGTACGGAGGATAGTAGGTTATCGTGGGCAGTACGACCAGCTGGAGCAAAGACGACATTTGAGTTGTAACTAATTTACGTGCGTTTAGTATTATCTATGATTAAGCATCTACGTGCGAATTATAGGTAACAATAGCAATAATTATGTAAGTGTGGCCAACTGCTTGATTTTGACTTATATCTTGTTTGTAATTTCCATATAAGCCTTTCCCATCTTAATCCTTCCCTTACCGTGCTTTTTGTTCTCAAATATAGCAGAGGGAGGTGATGAGGGGGGATGGGGCGAATCGGCCCACCTCCTACAACTTTCTTATTATAAGTAACTATAGCAACATGCAAACTTGCGATCTAATTAATTAGTTAATTTAGTTCTGACGTAATATGACGTCACAATTCTGCCATCTTGAATTCATGGCCGCCGTGCTAGCTCGTATCGCAGCGGAGTAGCATTTGAACATGTCTTAGGGTTAAGCCTGAAAAGCTCTCCAAATAATTATTTCTAAATAAAACCAAGCTGAACAAGGCCGATAAGTTTAAAGCAACCACAGTAAATAATAATTCGTTTCGGGCCTTACTGCTTTAGATTTCTACTATTTATTAAGATTAAAGTCATAGGTCCAGCTTACTGAGTCGATTACAATGTCCCTTTCCGACGCAGTTGCACTATCTCGTGGTATCTCCACCGTAGCTTGGTACATTCCCTCCAACATGCACTGGTTTCCAAACAACAAGTGATCGGACTCGACTGGGGCGTTAGAGACAAATATTTGCGGCTCATTGGATGTGTGGTTTGTTATCCCATCACAGGAAAACCTTTTGAAGTATGTCCGAAGCAAGGCCTCTAGTTTAATCGCGCTCCAGGAATAACTAGTCTGAAGACAAAAAGTTTAGTAACATTTTACCGTATAGATTAAAAAAGAGCACCACGGAAATGTTTGGAGTCCGTCGTTTCCATGGGTCTTATGAGTTATGAATCAATGAGTTATGGGTCATACGAATTCCAGAATTTCCGTTTTTCTAATGATAAGATTTAGATATATGGCCAATGTTACAAAACTCAATTTATCGGACGTTAGAAACTTTTGAATACAATGAACAGTATACACAACGAACCAAGGAGTCAAGAGTCATGTTGTAAACTATGGCGTCCAATACCAAGACCAAAACCTAACCATAAGACCCTAAACCTAACTCTTAACTTGAAAGTTTTCACCCATCTTGCTTTAGTATAAAGCTACCGTATTTCCATCTCGCAGCTAACCTAATGATGCCGCGTCTCAGTTGTTCATCCGCAATCTTCTCTTTACTTTATCTATCAAACCTTCTTCATTGATTCAGTCAGTAAATTGCTTTGGCGGTCCTTGTGGGACTGGCGGAATGGTAGTTGCCTTTTTAAGTTCTCAAGCGCAATTCCACTTTGCACAATATTAAGTTTCTTGTTTAGTTTTCTCATTTCTCCTCCTTTTACCATAAACACGCACAAACACACAAGCAAGCACACACGTGCGCACACGCAAACATATATACACATACATACATACATACACACACACACACACACACACACACATACATACGTACATACATACATACATACATACACACACACATACATACATACACACACACACACATACATACATACATACACGCACGCACGCACGCACACACACACACACACACGCACACGCACGCACACACACACACACACACACACACACACATAAATACATACATACACGTAGGCAAAAAAGAAATCGCCGTGTCGATTTGTTGCCTAGAATCAAATAGGATCCTTAAGTCCCGGACGTCACAACAATTCCAGCAGACACCATACTCAAAACTAAGTGCAACTTACCCTGTAGCGAAGCACAAACGTGTAATCTCCAGTTTTTGGCAGGTTTACAAGAAACCGTAGTTTTGTGGGCTCGAACCTGGTCGGTCCTCCGCTCAGTGTGAGTCCTACAGTGAATGTTCTTCCCTCTACAGACCCAGAGACTAAAGTGTAATTGATCATCTTTTCTTGTGGCTGAAATTTTTTGATTTATCAGTTAAAAAGACAACGTTTGAGATTCATTATATCAAATGTGATTGGGAATATTTTAGCATTTTATTACCATATTGTTAGGGCTTCAGTTTTATCAGTTCAGAGTTATAAAAATAATAAATAAATATAATAATAATAATCTGATAAATAATAATAATAATAACAATAATAATAATAATAACTTCAAATTCTTGGGTATTATTAAATGTATGTTTAAAGTATATTCGATAAAGTTTATTATTATTAATATTATTATTATTATTATTATTATTAGTGTAACTTTATTTGTGTGTCAAGTAGCACCTAGCAGAGGGAAAGTCCTTCAGTGATTGGGGATACCTAACTACACTAATTAATAACAAGAATAAGAATAAATTAATGATCAATAAGTTAATTAAACTAATATTAAAGCAATTAATAAATTAACAATATATAAAGCTGTATAAATGGTCAAAACTTTTGTCCACTTCTCAGCAGAGGTATTATAATTGTAGGCGAAACGTCAAAGTTAGCTCTAAAGCCGGAAAACGGCTAAAAAGGGTCAAATTTGCTTCTAGATAATAACTTCTTTGTTTTGTCACGTTTGCTTAATTTTTAAAAAGGAAATCTCAGTCGGTGAAGCAAGTCGTTACTCGTTACACATCTCTAAACACTTTGATATATTCCAAAAACCCAAGGAGGCATAAGCCTGTTTGAGTAAGTCCGTCAAGCTAAATGGGAGGGAGGTTATTTGGAATGCCTACAACACTTCAAAAATTCATAACGGTTAAGAATTAGAACTTGAAAAATGACTAATAAATGACAAATAAATTAAAAAGGATGACGTAATCTTATTATTCTCTAATTAACTGGAAAAAATTTGAGGTTCGAAAACCCTGAAAGGGAAGGGGACCAAAATACCTCTCATGCCTTTACGTGTTAAATATTATCATGACAGTCGGATTATTTCTGAACAGCCAAGTCTCAAATTGTGAAAGCTTTTATCATTCTTGTTTTAAACACGTTTATCCCTTCAGGAAATTACGAAGATATAGAACAGTAAGAAGCAAGTTAAGCTTGGTAGTTGGGGACAGATAAGGGTTTATCAAGTTTTAAAATTGCTTTGTCTCGCGCCTCACTTCCATTTTAATTTCTCGCGAATTAAAATTTCATAAAGCATTTGATTTTATCCAGTCTAAGTTAATGACTAATGAACCAGGACTGCCTAGTATCAGTTTCCATAAAAGCATGACAATCATATTTATTGCAACATAGACAAGTTGTACGTGATACTTACTGGCGAGAGAATAGCATCTTCTGCCCCGTATACCATGACTTCAACGCTGGGAATGTAGTATCCACTCTCGATCTGCTCACATTTGGAACCAGAGAATCTCGGTCGGCAGTCACAATTCCCCTTAGCGTTACAAGCGATGTTTACTGACCCAATGTTATCGCAGGCACACTGGGTGACAACGAGGCCAATCTGAACAGAAAGGCCCGCCAAAGCAATCATCAAACTGATACACAAGGTTTCTGTCGAGGACTCCATCAAGAACGGTTCTTTCCAAATAATCGTTAAGTGAATCTTTGCTGCAACTTGTTTTCTGCAAAATTAAAAGATCAAATACTGTAAATATCTTGCTACATGCCTTCTCCTCCTGGGTAAAGTGTATGTACATACGGAAATGTTGTGGAAATGGTAAAAAGTTTTTCAATGGCAATTTATAAATAGTTAGCAACAAAAAAATAGATATTTAGAAAGCAAAGTGGGATGTTTTTATAAATGCTATAGGGAATGACAGAAAAGAAATCTAGGTTCTATTGTTAACTTTTATAACTGGACAGTGCTAGTTTTCGATCGTTGAAGTAGAAGCCAAACTGATTTGGACCTCAACCAACAGCCATGTTCCAACCGCATGTGATCATGGGAAAAAGAAAAGAAAACCACACAGAACCATACAAAATGGTCCACAAGTCAAAACGTAACCGATTTTGCTTTAATTTAAAGAACCTTTGTCACCTTTACACCTGATGCTTTGCGCGCTTGGTTCCTTGTGTCGCTTGAAGTATTTTTGATGGCATCAAAATTCGTTCGATAAGTGTTGCAATAAAATCTGATTCCATCGCGGTTTTCATCCTGTATTTTTGAGTTGGCAAGTTAGTTATTGGTCGTGTAATTTTTAATCGTTAAAGTTTTACGGAATATTTATTGTGTTGTTGTATCGTGAAGAAGCTGCCAAAAACGGTACACTGCTAAACAGGCAGGAGAGGTTAGGAGAATTCCAAACCATGCAGAAGTGAAGATGAATGCCCAAAGGGAAACCCGTGTGTTCACGACCACTATTTTTCATTCAATGTAGCAGCAATGGTTAAATAATACAGAGTGAGTCACTGTATTTGATCCTATGTTGTTTTACCTATGCCTTTTGAATATAAGTAGTCTTGTCTGCTAGAAGTTATCTTGGAATGGCTATCGAATGAGTCACTAAAGTAAATAAAGAGAGAATTATAATGTAACTTTAAAATGTTTCATTTTGCTACTATTTTTCATGCTGGAGGAGCTTTTAAAGCAGGATAAACCAGTTTTTGGACGTAACAAGATTTTTGATGTGGCTTACGCCAGTCTGCAAAGGTGCAAGAGAGAAAGATAGGGCTGGCCGGACACTGCGTTCGCCACCCAGAGCTTGCAGCGAGCCCCCTCATACTCTGGGAGCCGACCCACTGCATAAGAAGACGAAGGAGGAGGCGGATGATGTATGTTGAGACTTTACGGCGGGAAGCGGGACTAAGCAGCATGGGTGAGCTCAGGACGCTAAGGTGGAGAGGAGCGAGTGGAGGGGAGTGATCCAGAGGTCCCGAGATAATGTCGGCTGAACCATTACGTCATATAACCCAATTTGAGCAACTATAAACCATATTTGCACTCGTTGAGGTAAACATAGCATATTTTCACGGTTTCCTTTAAAACTTTGTGCCGACGGTATGGAAAGATTAAAAACATCCAAAAAGCGAATTATTACACCATTTGTAGAAAGTGTTTTATCTGTTTTGGATCAATGATAAAGTTGTAGGGGAGGGACAATCTTCCCTTCGTCTCCCCCAGGGATGAGAGAGCTCAGGCCAAATGGGATAAAGGTTAGGGTTAAGGTTAGAGCTAGGTTTGGGATTGGATTTTGAATCCACATATTTACAAAATGATTTTTGACTCTTTGACTCATTATGGTTAGTGCTAGGATTAGGATTAAGGTTAGGATTTAGGGTTCAGAGTTAGGGTGTTGTTCATCTATTTAAAAGTTTATAATATCCAATGAACGTGCTTTGTAACACTGGTTACTTATATGGTCACTCAATTGAAATTATAGAAGTTTTGGAATAAAACTCATCAAAATCACGGCCTTGATGCGACATAAATGTTACTTTCCATATATCGAGACAGACTACGTTAGGTTATCAACTACAACAAACTTTTTTTCTTTTTTAACCAAAAATTGATGTATGCAAATTAACCCCTCTTGCATGAAAAACAGTGACAAAATTGGGGGACCAATATTTTTTCTAAAAGGGGAGATAAAAAAAAATTGCTTGCCCAAAATTTTTAACATTTTTTTATATTTTTTTAATGGGCAATCAGTTTTTCTAAAAATCAAGCTCTTTCGAACTTTTAGTTATAGTTATACTATTAGAAATAGTTTATCTACTTTTCCAAGCTCTGCAAACTATTTTTCTTTCAAATGTAGCACCCCCCTCCCTTATCTCTCGCATATATAGGCAACTGTCTTACTTATATTAAATGTTAAATAAATAAAATAATTCAACGACATAAAAGGTCCTAACAGCCTGAAGCCTGAAAGCTACTTTATAACAATAGATTACGAGAACACCACGTAGCTTTCAATCAAGCGTAGCAACCCGTTTTTGCTTTATATAAACATTGAAAATTATAGGACACCACATTCTACTAATGAAAATGTCTCTGATTAATGGTGCCTTGGCAAGGAGTAATGGTAATGTTCTGAAATGTTTCACCTAAAGCTAGTCCCATGGATATTGGTGTTTCGTAATCAATTACCCTCAAACATTATGCAAGGGCACTCATCCTTAAAACTACACCAACTCACTCAAGTGAATGAACTCTCTTTGTATATACTTGGTGCAATATTAAGAATGGTATAACTAATAGTTTGTACGAATTTCCCTTCAGTGTAGCATGCAATTAACTAATAACTTGTAGACACAACTCCCGCGAACATGACTCATAAATAGACAGCAATTTTTGTCGACAGTCGTTGTTAGTGGGGTGACAATATCACGCGGAGGTGAGAGCACGAAAACCGCTTAGACGGTAAGGTTACACGATACACACATATTGCATAGAAACTGACTCACCTACATCAATTGTTGTCAGACGTTAGTGATAGTTTCTGAATAAAGCATTGAGTTGAGATGTAGCTTAGGAACAGAAGCTTAACTAAAATTAAGACGAAAATGATTAAAATCTTTACTGTGGAATTCAACAGCTTCATTAATTCTAGCAATAGAAATCATATCATTGAAATAAATATCTGAAATATACAATAGGAAAAATATAATTGTGACTCGGACACATGGAAATGAAACATAAACTTAAACTTACCAGCGAAGTTCGTGGTTCCAACTTTAAAGCAGCGTCTTTAAACTTGCTACAAATATGTTGCGTTTCTTTGTTTTGGCCTTGTCTATATGATTCTTATTCAAAGTGCATATTGGTTGAACGTTCCACTTGGGTGAGTATTTTGTTGATTGCTCTCACAATACCGATGATAATTCATATCAAAAGCGGTTAAAAAGGAAAGCAATTTTCAAAACTTCAACTCCACTACACAGCAGACAAAAGATATCCTATCAGGTTTATTTTGGTGGTGTTGGTCAGGCATGCGAATACCGTACACTCGCGCAATATTTCAAACTCAAGCATAACCAAGTTAGCCAGTGGTACTATTGTACTGTCGGATACGAAAAACCAAAAACCCCTTGGGAAAAATGGAAGCCGCAGTGTAGTATACCACAATTCATCCGGGGTCTAGAGGATGTAATTACTCGGGATGGAAGGCGTCCGAGTCAAAGTTTGACTCCGTGTCTTTTTTTAAATTATTTTTTCGTGTTATTAAATCTTGCGTTCCAATTGGTTTGCGCATGAATTTGTAAACTAGCGCAGTAGTTAGAGTATCGGACTTCGACTCAGCAGGGTTCAAGTTCGATTTCCGGTACGTGGTCGAACCTTTTTTGTTATTTTTATCCCTAAAATAACTTAAGGAGGTCTTCCACACAAGCAAATGTATGAAAAAAATTTTAAATTTTTTTAAAAAACGCCATTTTGGGGAGGGGGGAGTATCTTTCACTTACTATTTCTCCATGGATAAACCCTCGGGGACTGGGTATGACATACATTTATTATGTGCTGTGATAGTTGATCAAGTGACACTGCTCGCCATATTCCTCTCTAAATTCCGAACTGCATGATGCTCGTAGGAAGGTGAAAAATTTGTGAAAAAATTGCCTATTTTTTTCCATTTTTGGCAATTTGCTGGTGCCCGAGCTCATCATAAAGAGTTGAGAAAGCTTAATCCTTGCCAATTTCGAATGCAAATGACATAAACGTTGGAATTGTGCTTTTAGCAACCAACAGTTTATCTTTCACGGACAAGGGGCCAGTTTAACAAATAATCTCGCCAGGCTGCATTCTCCATTTCGGGAAGATTGACTGAAAGTTAAAAGTATCTGGGCAGCTGTTAGTGCAGAATGCAAACCTGGTTGGAGACTTATATCAAAATATAAATTGGATGGAGGGGGACTTTCCCGCGCGAATTTATTACGGATTTCCCATGATGCAATGGGGCAGAACTGTGCATCATGGGTGATTCATCGAAGTTTCCTATCAAAAATGAACTAGTCTAGCTCATTTTAACGATTTCTTCAAAACCAACTGAGTATTATGGAAGGAGAAGGGTTGTTTTATAATGATTTTGCTCTGGATTGAACAAGAAAATATGAGAAAAAGGGTTTCAAAGAGCTTGTTTGTCAGGTATATTTGTGTCCTTGCGTGTGCTGTTCTTGAGGAAAATTGAAAATTATTTGAAACTTTGTCTTATTATTTCCATGCAAATGACCATTTCTGGTTATTTTGTGATGTGTTTTCATTGCTTAGTATGTCGCAGTTACTAGCAGCTTGATATTAACTCAAAATGTAGAAAAATGTGACTTCAAATCTCTATTTTGCTTTTAAAATTATTTTACCTGAAGTGATTTAATGCCAAAAATTGTACAGCTCTGATTGTTGATGACAAATCAAAATCCGCTCGAGAAACATGCTAGAAACTTTAGCTATGCAATAAACCTAAATGAATCAGGATATATTGCACTGTCTTTTCTTACCGAGAAGATTTATGAACGTACTTACCTCAGAAAAGACCTGATTTGGGAAAATGTAATTATAATATTCAAAAAATAAATTCTCAGACAAGAAACTGAAAGAAACCCAAATTTGAGGTTTATTGCACACAAAAATATATTGAAGTATTCTTGCTTAGTGTTTTGCCAACTTCCTATAGTCAGGTATGAGCTATTGTTTTCGGCAGTAGTGCACTAAAATCTACAAAAGTAAACTTTTTTTATTATTATTTTTCCATTTCTATTTACTTCTTTAAACCATATACAGTCATTAATCGAATGCGAGGTTCCTCGAATGCAGTATGAAATTTGACTTTCTGTTGAAAGTACCCATTACAGTATAAGCCCGACTTAAGTTTGTTCTGCAATTAATAAACGCCTCAGGTGGTTCTTTCTTTCCATGGAGTA
>JAOEHT020086139.1:0-13221 GCA_025448195.2 Parazoanthus atlanticus | reverse complement strand
GAATTCCCAGATACCTTTCTAATTATTTTAATGTAAGAAACCGTGACATTCACTGCCACAAAACTAGGAATAATAATACCAATTGAGCTGGATAAATTGTTGGAGCTAATGCTTCTTCTTCATTTCCATCGATGTAAAGTCAGTGAAATTAATGACCTTAGTTTAGAAAGAGTTAACTTAGAATGCACCAAGCGCGCTTTTTTCTACAAAGGTGCAAAAATTTTATAACTGTTAGGATCTTTCTATTAATGTAACTACTTTTATATTATAGTAATTTTTTTCTTTTAAATTTTTCTTTTATACTGAGGACCTGTGTTGATAGCAGTTTTTTTTTCTTAAAACTGAAGTAGCAATCCTGTATAAATATGTTCAAATTATTATTAATTCCAATCGTGGGTGAAAATTTACACTGGGTTAGTGCTAACCCACTTTCAAACAAACGGGTCCTGATGTGAAAATAACTTGATAATCGGAGCGGCTAACAACTGACTAATGCTGAGATAATAACTTTTCTTAATTTTTTTCCTTCCATTTCCTCAGTTAGGGAACTCCTTCGGGAGTTTTCTAAGTTATAGAAGTTACTTTCTGTTGTTTAATTATGGCGCGTTCATTTGCTCCTTTCAGTAACTCAAATCTTAAAAACAACAGATCAAAATGTTGTTTTCGAGAATCGATGGGCCGAATTATTGTCGAGAACGAAATTTGTTGCGAATTACTTTTGAGACATGTTAGATTTTGCAGTTCAGTTTAAATATTGCTCTACTGATGTGTTTTCGGATCCTAATCTGCAGGAACCGGTGCGTGAGGTCATGAAAGGCCCCATACCAGCTGAGCACATCATTCTGCAGGAGACGTTCGACAGTTTGGTTCAGCGATGCAGGAACACTGTCAACAATCCAGTGAGTGACTTTTTCTCAAGTCAGTTAAGAGTCAGGGACTTTCATCTTCAAACTTTCTTCTAGAAACTTGCAATTTTCCAATGACCTTTGAAAAGTATTTTGGAGTTACGCTTTGGTATGGTATACGGGCAAGCGATTCGTGCTGTGGTCTTACTTTTTATCAAAAGTAAGACGATTTAGGTTCGTTGTAGGCTCAGCTTGGCAGTGAGGGCCGGGTTAACAGAAATGTACTGCGTGTACAGGTCATTGGAAAATACTATTTGGTCGGGGAAAAGTCAGGGAATTTTATTTTTCAAATAAATTGGAACCCTGTGATGGGCAATATTTTACAGTTCAGGCTGCCTGCCAGGTTATAGCATCTGCAGATCAGCAGGTCAACTAATAGACGGGTGGACGGACGGATAGTTGGACGGACAGACAGACAGACGGATGGGCAGATGGACAGACAAACAGACAACGAATTCGCGGACAGATAGACCGGGACGGACGGATGGAAGGACACTAAATTAGGGAATGTTTTAAAATGAGGTACCCAGCCCAGCACGAGTACAGTGTCCGCGTCAGCGTGGGTCCATGTGTGCACACCAATACACGTGGCTGACATAACCGGCTTATTTTCTCCTCATTTGCAGCAAACCAAGCGCAAATTGGATGACGTCAACAAACGTTTGGAAGCTCTGTATGACAAGTTGAGGGATCAGAAGGTGGGTCGCTGTTGTCCGGCTATAATATGTACAAGCTCTTCAACATCAAAACCATTCTATTTGTTAGCTGCGGCATTTGAAGTTTTAAGTATGTTTATTTAGTTTACTATTGATGATTTTGAGCATTTTAAAGTTTTAAAAGTTTAACCATTATCTTTCATCTTTCCATGTTTTTTCCCGCTCTATGCCAGTACCGAACATTATCTCCAAACACTAACAGTAGTACATGTTCCCTTGCCTTTCAGTTATCCAACCATATACTGGAGAACCTGCACGAGATCGCTCAAGGTAACAACAACTGACGCTTTGTAACCAGTCAGTTCTTAGTTTCAGTCAGTCAATTGGTTATAAAGTTTAGCTTTCCAACAAACTACTGTTTAGACGTTCTAATACGAGTACCTTGAGCTGGCGTAGAATGTTCTGCAAGAGCAACAACCCTTCTCCAACTAAACATGGTCTTGTAAAAACCAGGAGTCCCCTAACTTTTGAATCACCTCTCCTGGCGGAGTACGTAGACCACTTTCATAATACGTCCCAGTGACCATGAACAAAAACTTTGAGTCGAGGCCAGAAAGGCCGAAATACAGCAAATGTGTGAGAAATTGGAACTTGACCTCGACTTGAAGTCATTGTTTATGGTCACTGGGGCAAATTATGAAAGTAGTGTATGTGAGATACTGGTGCATTCACACCGTGAATGTCTCGCTTACCGTTGCAGCGTGCCAAGCAGCCGACTATCCTCGCGGATTGATGGCACACACGAGCCTTATATCCAGCGGTAGCTTCTCAGAGATTAGCACCTTCATGCCTGGTCTCAAGTCCATGATGCAGATTGCGACACAGTTGAGAGTGTGAGTCCGACTGCTGTTCTTCCCAGCCGCGTACACAGGAACACACATTGGCACTTTTTAGCAGGACCTGAACAGCTTGATATGTGAATGGTACGGAGTTTACAGGAAGACTCTGGTACTGGCGTGTTAACCAGCTTCACCACAACGGCACTGTGTCCCGTAACTTTTAACCCAACATTAGACAATAGTATAAAAGACTAATGATGACAAAAAAACTAACTGGAAAGAAAAGCTGGATATGATGACTTGGGAGGACGTTTCTCTGGTTACCTGCTTTATTTCTAAAGAAGTTTTTATGAAAAAAACCTGAAAAGTTATACGTTGGGGAGGAAAATGCGTTGCAGCAATCGTTCTTCCCAATGAGCTGTAAATGGTCCACTCTTTTGAAAGATTTGTTCGGTTGGTAGAACAGTTGTTAATTGTGAGTGCGAGAAAGTGACTGCTTGAGAACAAGAATCTGATTATATGTGACAGTGGAATGGACTGCATGGTTTTATTTGAATGAGGAAATGGAAGAGAAAAAGTAATTATGCAAGTTTTCATAAAGCATTTCGTTCTGCGAATGCTTGGTAAAGTGTTGATTTAGTAAACAGATTATACAGACCTTATCGTTTTGATCAATATATTATAGAGAGGAAAGTCATGGGAGATTTTCATTGTCTCCTGCCAAGTTTTCTGATTTTCAGCTTTGCAAACTGGACTTGTTGTTCCTTCAGAACACTTCAAAATGATATTCAGCCATCTCGTGTACTTCTTGTACAAGAATAAGTCTAAGGAAGTTGAAGGGTTTTGACTAAGATTCAGTTCCTTTGAAGAAACAGTGTCTGAAAATTGGTTTTAGTTATAAGATTTAGAAATTTTAAATTTACTTATATTGTCAAACTGCATGTTAATTGCAACGGTCGCAATTCGGCCTGTAACTGAATCAATTGGCCTGATTTCTACAATCCGTGTTGATCGCAGAGCCATGTTGATGCGTGAAATCACGCCTGACTAGAATAAGAAATTGTTGTCTCTTTATTTATATTTTGCATTTTTAGGAACTCTGTGAAATCACGAGTGTCAAAGAATGTAAATATGAAATAATGAATACGTTTTCGAAATTAAAGAATTTTTAAATTCTGTGACTGGGTCTGTGTTCATCAACGTCGAAGTTTAATGTAGAACTCGCGGGCGCGAACGAACAAACCCGAGCTGGCTGAAACTGAGCCTTTTATCAATGTATTACAGCGTTCCCATGCTCCTTGAAAATCCTGAAAAGTCCTTGAATTTGGAAAGACAAAATCCAGGTCTGAAAAGTCCTTGAAAATCAGTGGAGGTCCTTGAAAATCCTTGAACTAGTTGCCAGCTGCACGACCAGAAAGGTAACTGTCAGAATTTGGATTTCAAATACGAAAGATGTTCGAAAACAAAACACTGAAATTTACTCACAGAGAGAAAATCACATACTAAGAAATGGAACACACAACAGGGTTGGGCTCCAAATTAAGTATACCCTTGGGAAAATATACAAAAACTTCAAGTTTATTTGCCTTAAAAAGTCTTTGAATATACCAGAAAAGATCCTAGAAAGTCCTTGAAGAGTCCTTGACTTTCATGTTGAGTTGAGGGTGGGAACCCTCGTATTGGGCACGTTTATTTCGTCAGTTGTGAACGGTGCGGTGGCCTGAATGATCTTGTAAAGCTGTCTAGAGCAAGGGAAGTTTCAGGCCCCCTAATGCGCGATGCACTAGAACCAGAAAGGACGTACAAAATGGCTTCTTGGTATATAGCCAAGAGGATGGCTAAAGAACCCCTTGTCTGTTCTTCGTTTGTACACACTCTCCCTACAACACAGAGGATGTTATGAGGGGGCGCCAAGAAATGAATTATATTTTCGAGTGGTAAATCAAAATTTACGAACGAACGCAGCGAGTGATTAAAATTTAGTTTTTACACGAAAAAATAAAATGCTTATCTTCAAGCCGCCGTGTAATCACCTAAACAAAATACAAAAATTTTTTGAATTTTTGTAAAACCTTCGGAAAGTGTTAAAAACGTTTTTAGATAACTTTTGAAAATTTTAGATTTTTTTTAATTTTCCGAAAAAATCATCGGAAATCGATATACCCACTAGAAAGGGAATGGAAATATCTCGCTAGGGTCCCGGATGTAGTTTCGCATGAATTTACTACTGTAGTGGTATATGGGGATTTCTTTTTTAGTCGGGCCGTATTTTGGTAGACTTTAGGCGAGCACAATACAACTGTGCTATTATAAATAGACTGCACGGAAATATCGTGTGAAATGCCGATCATCTCTACATTTCAGTCCAGCGAAGTGTGGAGTCTTGAGCTGTGTGGGCAACCATCCTGCAAGCGAATCACCAGGGATAACGTTGAATTTGTTTATTCTATTTAATTTGTCGCTCGGTCACAGTCAATGCGCCAACGTTCGAAAAGCCTGGAAACACGGCGAGTTTTACGTGCAGCACCAGTCCCCCAACTCCCTCACGGTCAAACAAGTGAAATTTCACAAAATTTTGGCGCGAATTTGGACAGCTCTTGGAGGCGGGCGAAGCAACAGATCATCGATTGTTCATGGTAAGCATTTACAATGTTCTTAATTCGTTTTAATCAATGAGAAGTTGTGTCAATTTAGAGCTCGATCAACAATTATTGATCGTTGAAAGAAAACACACATTTCCCGGCCTGAAAAGTACCGTGTGAATCATTTTGACACAATTTCGTTTCCAAAATCGGATGTCACTGATTTTCTCCTCAGAGAAAGATTGATAAAAATGTAGTTCGTAGATAAAATTTGTAGGTTGGTGCCGTTTACCGTTTTTCTGTAATAGGGATTGGAACATCGAAAAGTATTCTCGAAAAAAATCGATTTTAGAACACCACATCGCTGAAATATATTACACCTGATCGGTATGAGTTTTGTCTTTATCAAAAATTGAAATCATGCTCAAACATGGCGCCGCTCCCCGGCATTACTGTGCTTTCTTTGCCAGTGAATTTGTTGTTGATAATTTTGTGTTTGTTTTTGCTTCAGTGCCTGGGCATGTATGAAAACTACATTTTCAATCAGCGGCTCTGAGGACTATCGGCCGAGGTAATGGTTGTCATTTTGCCATTCCCATTGGTACTGACCGCCGCCATCTTTAATTTGTTTATGTTGTTCACTTCTGGCTTTCTAGTTTCTAACAAGCTGTACGTTCTACTGCTGGATCCCTTGCTTTGCTTCTATTTCTAACAGATTAATTCGTTTGCACTGCAATAGCTTCGTTTGCATGCTGCTATATATAATTCAATCGCTATATAGCTAACAGACTTCACTTGCTATTGCTGGTTTAAATTTCGTATTTGCTGCTGCATGAGAAATATTATGGACATCTAACCTGTGTATAGTATGCCCAAACTATCAAAACTTTTGTGTTGTTTTTCATTTAATTGCTTTAGAAAAGCAAACGAGGATACTGTTGCTGATGATGCTTATGTTGTGAGTAGAAATGCTGAACCAAACAATGATATAATATGTGAAAACTTAAAAAGTACAGTAACTGTTGAGCAATGTAGTATTAATCCAACCTGTTCAGTGAGTGTAAATACACCTAGTGGTAAGGTGACTCTAAACCTGCAGCATGGAGAGTTCACTGGGGATTTCATCTTGTCTTTACTTTCTGATCTTTGCCCCATACATGAGAAAAACTGTTATCTGTCATTGAACGGGCTAGCTGTTGGTCCCGAACATGCTATTTCTGTTCCTCTTACTGGTGAATTAACATTGTGTTACAAACTATGCGGTGGCATTGGTAAAAAAGGGAAAGGTGAAAGGGTTCATCCTGGAAGGGTCTGTAGCCAATGCTCTTATTGTGGAAGAAAACCAGCAGATGGTAGGTTTGCTCACCCACAGTCTTGGGATGAGGAAAGTGTGCTTTGGCTGGAACAGTCAGGATTATCACTTTTTCCTGAAGATTGCTTATGTAGAAAGTGCAACATAGCACTATTATGAAAATCTAGAAATGTTGCAGGTCCTACTTCAAAAAGAGTGAAGAGAGTTTTTTGTCAACTTCATGACTTTAGTAACTGCTGTAAGGAAGCTGACCACTTTACCAGTATTGGCGATGCTGAATCATTCTCAAGTTGTTTTGATGTGAATGTAAATGAGGAATATTCTGTTGTAGCTCTCTGTAAAGCCCACTACACAATTTATTATAAATATATCAGTGCAGTGAGCTGTGATACTTGTGGATCATCAATTATTAAACCAGATAAACAAAAGAGGTGTGCAAGGATTGGTTTACTAATTGAGTCTTTTAAAGAATACTTTCCAGAATACACTATTAACAGTGTAGTGAACGAGTCTTGTTTTGTTTGTAGAAAGTGTTACAATTTGTACATAATGTTACTGAAAGGAAAAGTATCTAATAACAGTTATGATAGCCAGCTAAATGATTTACTGGAAGAGCTAAATGTATTTAAGTATCCGAGTGAAATACTACCAAGAAAGCCAATAGAAAATGACCTAATAACTGTGGCATTAAAGCAAACAATAATTCATGTTGGTTCTAAGCTGTTAAATAACAATGCCATCCTGTTAGCTGAAGCTTACGAGTATTACTCTGGAGCAGTTAAGAAGATCTGCAGCGAGGCTGTGAAAAACCTGAACGCAAAAATTGATGTTTCAAAATGTCTCCAAAACAAGAGGTGGCTTTTCCCATCTTTGCTTGTTGATCTTGAGCACCATGTTGTTTGCAGTCAACTACCTTCAGCCAAATGTGGCATATTGTTGTATCGCAATGGTTGCAACATGATACATGCTCTTCACCATACTATAGCCAAATTTCGACTGTATTCTTTGAAGGCAGAATCTTCAATTACATCTTTGGAGACCAGAGTAGCTACTTTAGTAAGTTCTCTTCGGACACCAAATCTTTTAGCTCAGTTAGAAAATGTTGGAGAAATGCTGAATGGTAGACTTTTGGGACAGGGCAGTCAGTGGCTTAAAAAATACTCAAGCACCACTGTTGATCTAACAACTCTTAACCTCAAACAGCTTGCAACAGAGATTGACCCTGTTCTTTGGAATTTCATTTTCTTGCTGACATGTAACGGTGCTGAATTAAAAAAGCTGCATAGACAAAGTGATTTTGATTTTGAGCACCACTTTTTGGGCTTTCCAACAAAGGATGCTACATATTTCGACACAAGAGTAATTCGCAGATTATTTGCCATTTGCTGTCTCTTATTTTCTGTCAATGATGAGTGTAATGTTTTGCAACTGCTCTTTGCAGATGTTGTGGACAGTCACAGTGGCTCTTCTGAGCTGCTCAAGATTTTGAACCATTTTGGAATGACAGTATCTAGAGACACACTCACAAGATTTGTTGTTGACAAAAGTGAACAGTTGCTTCTTTCTTTGTTTAGAAATGAAATTCACGCCAGGTGCTTTTGCATTGTCCTCCATAGATAATGTTGATAAATGCGTCCCATTTGCAGCACTTAAGGCAGGTGGGCAAAACCATGGCTTTCATGGTACAACCATACAGGCAGTGGAACCACAACCACAATCAATTAAGCAATCTCCTGATGAACTTGTTCCATATTATAGAAAGAAAGTTTCAAAGTTAAGACCTCTGAAAGTCCAAGGTGATGGCCGATGCTTTTTTGGAGCTATTGCCATCCGCAACAACAAAGAATTGTTGAAGTGTTCTAGAAATGAATCTGGTTTACCAGTAGATGCTAGGTTGGATAAGTTGGAAGTTCATCTAGCTGATGTGCTAAGGCAAGCAACAGTTGATGTTATGAGAACTAACTTGAAATATTACTTGGAACTTGATCCTGCAATTATTGATACTTTGTGTGAAAAACAAGATGGCCTTTTTTATTCATCTTTTGAATAGCGCATTCAGTTAATGGCAAATGAAGATGAGTATGTTGGTATGCCTGAAATGTTAGCTGTTGTTTTTGCTGCCTCTTGCCCGGTACATGTATATTTGGAGCAGACTCCACAAACATATATTTGTGAACATAAATTTGGTGAAGACTCATTTGGTAATGTAGAACCAGTTCGAATTCTTTATACGCCTGATCAGGCTGGTCAGCCAGGCCATTATGATTTGTTAGTTGACGATGAACTGTTAGCTAATCCATCAACCCTAGTTGAAAGTACTGTGTCAGATGAGGTCTTTGTAAATTGGAAGCAGCACTGTGCAGCTGCAGCTGGAACTTCAATGTCAGCCTCTGAAGAGTGCAGTTTAACTTCTCTAGTTAGGCATTATATATCTTTGGAAGAGGTCTCTCAAAAAGCAGGTCGATCTGAACAGAATAAGTGTAGACGGAGGCAGTTGGCAAATGATACTCTTTTGCACAGTTCATTGTTAGGTGGTGTTACCAGTGTTTCTCCTCCTTTGCTTTCTCCTCAAGTCAACAGTTTGACATTGCAAGACTTTCATCTGCAAACAGATGAAATTCAAACTTTGAAAGTTTGGGATAAGAAGTTGTTCTTGTATGTTGTTCAAAAGCTTGTAAATCAGAAAAGCAGTGAAAGGAAAATTTTGCCATCTATAAAAGGGTATTTTTCTTTGTTAGAAGAGGCAGTGTTAGAACAGTCCTCTGTATTTTATCTTCAAGTACTGCACCAGAATGCAGATAGCCCGGAAACTATCAAGAATTGTCTTGGTATATTGTATGATACTTATGAGATTGGAAGGAAGCTCAAGTATTTGGTTGTTGTTGGAGATGGCAAGACCTTTGAGCATCTAGTCAAGCTGAAAGATGAGTATGGGTCTGAACTTCGTTGGTTGCTTCCTTTTCCTGGTGACTGGCACATTCTTAAGAATTACCAGCCTGTTATTATGAAAATTTACTGGGATGCTGGTTTAAAGTATGTTGCAAAGAGCTGCTACAAACAACAGACACTGCAACAACTTGGTGACTGTTCAAAGTTTAGGAAAACACATTTATTTCTGTTACAAATGTGGGAGGCATTTTATCGCACATAGTTCAACGCTTTTTATCTTCTTTGGACAAAAAACAAACTGAGAACTCAGACAATTCTGGGTTTAATTGTGCAGCTGTTGTTGACTCTGTGAACTCTGTTTTAAACGCGTGGTCATTGGATTCTGACGATGATGTGGCTTTGGCTAGAATGAAAGCTGCTCAGCAGACTTTAAGTCAAAAGATTTTGGGGTTAGATGATGAATTTGAAAAGTTTGTTGAAAAACAGTGTGAAACAGACAAGACTTGGAAATTCTGGCATGATTTCACACACATCAATTTGCAAGCCTATGTTCTGTTGTGGCTAGCAATTAGAAGTGGGTGCTGGAGCTTTCGGCTGTCCACTTTAAAACCGATGGCACCTTTGTTTCATAGCTTTCAAAGTCACACTTATTTGCGCTTTTAAAATTACTCACCATCTTGCTGATGTGGTCACTCTGCCAGATCCAATTGTAAACCATTTCAAACATGGCGGTTTGGTTGTCAGTATTTCAGGTGGAAACGTTTCCTCTGTTGCTCTTGATGAAGCACATGAAATGCTTATCAACAAGGATGTGAAATATGCCATACTTAGAGTAAATCAGCAGCATATCAGGCGCATCACACCTTATCTGCCCTACAGAGCAAAAGCTCTGAAAAACCTAAAGAAGCAGGTTCTTTCAACCAATGCCCCCAAAAGCTGTGAGTTAGCAATAACAGTTCTGAAGTTAGAGGAATGCAATATTTTTGAATTTACAAAGTCTATGATTGTAGCAAATGTCTTTTCTGACTGTAAAAACAGACAACTGTTGCAGCTCATCACAAATCAGAAAGCCAGTGACCAACAAATGCGTGATCTTATGAATTTTAGAGAAATTGGAATGCAGGACTTTGATCAGCATGTGACCAGACGAATTTTGTCCTTGCCATCTGTTAATGCACCCTTTCGAAAGAGGAAGCTACAGACCTTCAAACCTTTGAGAGCCACTGTTAGCAAATTGAGAAAGGTAGAGAAAGACAGAAATTTGGTGATGTCATGCCTTAAGAGGCAGCTTGCACAATGCAAAAAAGGTGACCAGCCAATAGCAATTTTTAACCAGTATATTGAGTTGCCAAGAGCAATTGCATGTGCAGATGGTATCTTATATAAAGGCAGTAAAGCAAACACCACAAGAATTCTGAAGGCAAGATATAATGAGGCTTTTTCAGAAAGTTTGCCATTGGATTGGTTTCCTGAAGTTGTTGTGTTGGAGGGTATGTTCATGATCAATTCCTCCTCCCTGGGACAGCATAGAAACTTTAAGGATTATGCTGTTTTTTTAACCAACAAGTGGATTAAGCCCCATCTTGATAGCTCATCACTCAAACAGATTCATGTTGTTTTTGATGACCCTTTGAATGACACTCCATCACTTAAGCAGTTAGAACGCTTGAGAAGGGATGAAAGTAATTCATCCACTTCAACTGAAGAACTGACAGATCTTGATGAAGCAACCACTCTCCCTTCAAACTGGAGAGCATTTTTGGCATTGAGGGCAAACAAGAGAATGCTAGTTCATTTTTTGTCCTCTTTTTTCATTAAAAGTTTGCCAAGCATTCTCAAAGTGAATCAGGTTTTTGTGACTGCAGGTAGATTTTCTGGTAGTGAAAAGGGCCAGGCCATGGGCTGCAGCAGCCATGGTTCTGTTAACTGCAGCAAATTTGTTAGCAATCATGAAGAGAGTGACAGCAGGGTCTGGTTTCATGCATTCCACAGTGGGTGTTCCAACATCTTGATTTTTTCTCCTGACACAGATACATACCATGTAGGCCTCTCACTTTCTGGGTTTTCAGCCAAGACAGTTTTTGTTCAACTGAATGGTTCTTTGTATGAGAAGTCATTTGTGAGTCTCAACAATCTTTGTGACTGTCTGTTAAGAGACCCTGATCTTGGTCTACTTCTTCCAGATCACCTTACTCAAGTTTTCCAGACTCTTTACATTGTCAGTGGATGTGATTATACCTCTTGTTTTGTCGGTTTTGGAAAAGCAAGGTTTTACCAGATGTTTTTTCAGTTTGCAAGTTTCATTTCAGGAGGTAGAATTGTTCAAGGCAGTTTGAGTGAAGTGAGATCCTCCAGTCTCACTTCTGGTCTTTTATCTTTCTATAGGTTAGTTGGTTGCCTCTACTTTAAGAAGTATTTGAATGCTTTTGAGGTTGAAAGTCCTATTGATTATTTTCAAGGTGTTCAGGGTGTATCTTTTGGTAGCTTGTCGCACCACATGAAGTGGCTTGACATGATTCGAGAAGTTGTTTGGGAGCGAGTTGAGTTTGAAGATCAACTCATCCCCTCCAATGAAGCACTAATGTTCCACTGGTTACGATCCTGTTCAGTTGCCCACATTTGGTCCCAGGCTTTGATCTCTAAAGTTTTGGATCCCCCTTATAACGAAATGGGTTGGGAAGTTATCAATGGAACTTAAAAGTGAGATGGGACACAGACGAAAACATTGCAAAAGTGAAGGCCAACATTGCTTTTCTAATGAAAGGTTGCAAATGTAGAGGGGGTTGTAGAGACAGGAGGTGTGGCTGTTTTAAACAGCACCAAGGCTGTGGACCTGGATGCAAATGCATTAGTTGTAGCAACGTGCACAACAGCACATCTGGTGCCTGCAAAGGAGAAAAGAACAAGCCATGCCCTAGAGCAGCAGATACAGAGAGTGTGGAGGATCCCTTTGAAGACGCTGTTAGAGAGATCAGCAAAGAAGAGCAAACTAGTGAAGACAGGAGAAGAAAAGAAGAACAGGACAGTGAGTTTGAGCAGACATTGGATGGCGATGGAGCAGACGATGGAGAGGCAGTTGTAGACAGTGACCAGCAGCTGGAAGATCTATTTAATGAGTCAGATTTAGAGGATATGTTGTAGGTTACTGTTAGATACCTAGCAGGAAACAGATTTCATATCAGCCAGTTTTCATATCAGCCAGTTTGTGCAGTAATGCTTGGCACTATTATATTTTACATTAATGCATGCTACAGGTTAACTTTAAAGCAGTTAACATTGTTTTGAAATTTGCAATTACCGGATTAACCATCAATTTATTTACTGAAAACTTGTACAGTGTAACTAATATACAAGTTGAAGTCATTTATGTCACCCGCCTCTAGACACAAATTACTGTTAATTTGTTTTCCAGGCTCAAAAATGAACATGACCAAGGCAATTTTTTAATGATTTTTATTTTCTTGAGATGTACTCAGTCTTATACATAGTTTTTGATAGGACTTTTTGGATTAACCAAGCAAGTCGTGTTTCTTGGGTATGAACATATTGTCGAATAATAGTTTCAGTTCAGAAAGTTTCATTTGCCAGCCCATCTGAAAATTAGTGTTTCTTGCACATTTAAAAAAACATTGGAGACTTATGTGCATGATTTATTAAGAATAGCAGTAACTTTGACACAAAAAATATGAAGTTTTGCTTTTGCATTTAGCCTGACTGATTTTTTGCACTTTTTTTCAGGTGATGTCAAAGGAAACATATTTTGCCAAAGGATGGATGAATGATAATTTTAATAAAATCCTTTGATATTTACTAGCACATAATGCATGTAAACCCCGAAGGGGAAGGGGGGAAGGGGGTATGACATTTTTCCTTATCCCATGGGTGGAGATTTTGACGTATAGTATAATAATGAGTTCTGGGGTTTGATTTCTTTTCCAGGCGGTGGCAACTTTTTACTAGATTTGTCCAAAATATCAAATTATCATGCCTCATCTCTGGGACTTTGACAACTTTTTATGATTTTGGTCAATTCCCCAG
>JAOEHT020086064.1:0-13223 GCA_025448195.2 Parazoanthus atlanticus | reverse complement strand
TCACGGGCAAATCATGAAATAAATACATAAATAAATAAATAAATAAATAAATAAATAAATAAATAAATAAATAAATAAATAAATAAATAAATAAATCATGTTTTTTGACAACGTCTTTTCTGTTTGCTCTTTCATGTTTTTTGTTCTTGTGAGTCACGTTATTAGAATTCGTAAAGTGGATATATGTTTTAGCTTGGAGGAAAATATACTTTTTAGCACGACAAATTTTTGCAAGAATATATCTTAATTGATTTACCAATCACTCGAAGGTACAGCCTTAAATGACAAAACAGGTAGTTAGCCTATTAGAGTGTACAGCGAAATGGACAATGATGTTTTTGTATCAGTCTTTTGCACAATTTAGGAGTGCAGACCTATTTTTCATATTGCAAAAAGTAACGTCTAACGGTATTAAGTTTTAGTTTTGTTGACAGAAAAATACTGAAAATGTGATGATACTTTTAAGAGTGTAGCCCTCTTTTAATTATCCATTACTTTGGAAAGTAACTACCATCTGCGCAAAGAGGAGCGGCGCCAATGGCTACGGGCCTTTTAAAGCTTAATCGTTTTCCAAAGACATTGTAAAACAATATACGACGATAAGAAGTCGAAGGGACCAATTAACCGTTTAAGAAAAGACTAACTGTGTTTGGGGTGTTTCCTAATGTTTTCCGGAGAAAAATTAGTCGAGAAACGGTTTTAGGAATATAGCGATTGACGAATAGTTAGGCAATTCTAGATAATGTTAAGGAAATTTAAATAAAGATGAACTATTCTCCTCTCTTCCATACTAATTACACTAAATATAAAATGATTAAGAACGTTTGCTAGCTAAAAGCATTTTGACATATATGGCGTCAAAACTTTCAATTTGATTTTAGCAATTGAGAACCAAAAATTGGTACATTTAAGCTGACAGTCTTTAGGGCGTCGATTCTCTCGTTAAATTAGAAACTATCAGTGAAGTTCAAATTTTCAATAACGATTACTGGGCTGCACTTTGTCTTTTGGGAACACTATTCAAATGCAAAACTACGTAGCATAGCTATTTTGCAGCTCAAAGATTTTCATCTTAATAATAATCAGTTGGACTCATACCCTAAACCCAAAGCCAGTGGTAAGTGCAAGCAAAATGCAAAATTAAAACTCGTTACCAGCCACGTGGAGCTAGGGGGAAGACTGTGACTATCGCCCGCAGAACACGCCTTTCGTAACCAGCAGTCGACAAGGGAGGTGCACAAGTCTAACGTTTTTTAACTAAAATGCCGTTTTCGAATAATTATTTGATAAGTATGAATATCTTCCATTGGCACTGCTTATATATACTTGTAAAACATAAATACTGATTTTGATCCCAAGTCCTAGAACTAATACAGACATCATTTATTGTCCATACCATGCATTATTATTATGGCGAGAAATGTTCACGTCTTTAAGCCGAAGGACTTCCGTTCAACTCGACGCTATATTCAAGATATATGAATAGAAGTTTCCGTGCAAACCTAGCAACCCCATGTTTCACAAAGATTAGTAGATAGTCGACGGGATTTTGCGTTCTTAAAATAGGAGAACTCTTGCGCATAGAGAAAATTGGTGGAGCCTAACAACACAAGTAATGTTTTCTACTACAGTGAAAGAGTCATGTCTCACATTCTAACGTTTCTAGTTTCCCAGTAGTCATGTTTTGATCCAAGAAACCGAAATGTCCTTCTTCGGATTATTTTTTCTACTGTATTTTCTAAGACTGTTTGGAAGTGCTGGATTAGTAACGTAACAAATTGCCACACAGTACACGCGGTGTAGAAAGAAGATATTCAGTTGTGACAGCACCATATTTTTAAATATATATAGTTCGTATCTATTAAGAAACTGAAGTATAAATTGAATGTTAGCTTGGGATTCTAATGTTGTCAGTTTTAACCGGCCTTTGATATCTCAGTGTTCCTTAAATCAGACTTTTAAACCGTCAGGCCATCCCCACTCTTTTTTTATTTACAAAATATAACCGTCGTTCCCAATCCTCAAGATAGGGTCCATGACGGTCGGTGAGAAAACAATTGCCGGCCGGGGGAAAAAACCGGGCTAGGTCCTAAATACTGCTTTTTTAGGTAGAAATAAAGCCAGAAGTTGTTACTGTGTGCAAAAAAGGAAGATTAAAGCGCTGATTTTAATTGCAAAAAAAATGGAAATGCGACTAAAATATTTTGCAGACTGCAAAATTTGCCCAGTTGGTTATTTGCAAAACTATCTCAAATAGAAATGTTAAAGTTTTTTTAATAGTTACTGTTGAACTGAAGTCTAGCTACTGAATGATGAAAATTTGATACTAATTCTTTCTCTTTTTTTTGATTTTTGCCAAACTTTAAAGGATTTAAAGGATCATTGTCCAAAGCTTCGATTCCAAGTTCGTGAGCTTTAATTGACAAATCCAAAAGCTCTTCGCTTTCATGCTGGATTAACAACTCGACCCAGGCCGTCCGGGAATACGAAACTCGCCTATTCCGTAGTAGTTCATGAAATTAATGCCAATAGTATATTTTCTTTTCAATGAATCAAGTGATAGAAAGTTACTATTTTCGTCTTATCAAGTCTCTGATTCTTAAGATCCCTTTTGAATACTATTTCTCAAAGAAAACGGTTTTTTGATTAACTTGAATGCATCTGTTGCTCTATATGAGTGAGATTTATCCAAAAACTGCATTTAAAGGTATCTGATTAATTGTTAATCATACAGAGTTTATAAAAATGATCGAGATAAATAGTTATACCGTGCTCACTTTATTGGGTTTTTGAATAATGTACTACGAACCACTAAAATTTCAGCAGACCATCATTCGGCTTCAAGGATTTTGTTCAGCTCTTGCAGCTCGAACTCTTCAATTTGCTCGGTTAAACCCCAAACTTCTTTCCAAGAATTAAAAACCTTCACTGAACCACTGAGTATTACTTCTCTTTGTGTTGTCATTATTGGCTTGGTTTCGCAGTTTGTTAATAAAATGTTCATCAGCACTGCCAAATCTTTCGAGTTGTTTACTATTTACTCCCGCCATCTTAGAAACACCGGGAAGTTTCCACTTTCTAGCAGCTGTATTCTGATCTAGTGGGCAGGAAACATGGGGGAAGTAAAATTAACTAATCAGTGATTGTTTTCAATTTTCTGCACTGTGATTCTAAATTTTTACACTGATTTCATATATTTGCACTGCGATTTGTAATTAACTGCACTGTTCTCGGCCAATGAGAATGTAGAAATTTTGCTACTGTATGATTAATACGATATAAATAAAAAATCGTGAATAATTATATATTTTTCGTGGTCTTTTGCAAAAAATCTGATTGGTTCTTTCATCGTTGAATACTTGCTTATACTACAATGATACGCATCGATGCATTTTCGCATGCGTGATTGGTTACGATTTGAAGTAAATTTATATTTTCATCTGAATTGATTGAAATAAGCGGTATTTATTTCCTTTGTGAATAAACCACGGTAAACACTCGCGAGCGATAGTCGAGGAAACACTAGCTTGTGTTCTAATAGTTTTAACTAAGAATTAATCTCTGAAGCGGAAACGAAGTGACTATTAAAGGCTGTTTACCGAGCCACGAAACCGGCGAGGTGAGATGACTATTGCTAGGCATCGACACTAAATGAAATCATTGTATTAGTATATAACAAGATGCTAGTTGAGCGTTCACTCGGGCTACGTGGTTGGAATGGGAGTATGGAGAGCGTGACAGTATTTGTAATGAGCAAGGATGACGCAGTCGTAATTACAATCCGGGATCTCTTTTTTACTTACTACGGTAACAGCAAAAACATAAGGAAGTTACGACTCTAGCAGACGAACAGAAGAATCTCCAACAAAACAGCTCTTGTACCCTTTCAAATTACCAAAAACCTTTAAGCAACTCCAAATTATTTACTCACCTCGCTAGACTCAAGAGCGCTCTGACTAATGACGCAGTTGTAATAATTACACCCACGAATTTCTTCTTCACTCACTGCGATAGCCAAAAAAAACATACAACAGTTACGACTCTAGTAAATGAACAGAAAAATCACCAACAGAAACAGAAAACAGCAGTTGTAGCTGTTCAAATTACCAAAAACCTTCATGCAGCTCCAATCTACACACCCCGATTCCACAGCACTCAAATACTGTCTAAGCGCGACGAACTTGCCCCAAGGCATGAAACAGCTACCCGAAAAGCAATGTGGGATCGTCAACAGGGATGCAGGCCCATCATCGTCGATCCATTGTTTCGAGAAACAAACAAGTGTTTTCAAAATTTTCAGATAATTTTCTTCAAATTAGTTCTTTTTCCAGCTTGCTTTTTGTTAGCAATCATGAAATACATGTTGTTCGCTCTAGTAAGGTGAAAATATTATCTGGCTGAAGCACCATCCTCCCCCCGGTTTGATCTGATTGCGTAAGAATCGAGATTTGTGTCGACCAAAAGAGACCAAAGACTCGTGCTGACGTACTACGTACGTAGCCCGAGTAAAAATCCAGAGAACCAAATTTCAAAAGTTTGTTTTGAAAATAAGATAGAAGCAAAAACAATATCTTCCAACTTGGGGTACACACTCTCTTGTGTGCAAAGGTCTTGAACAAAATGTTTTTGTTGATATTAGCCGGTAACCCGACATTTTTGTTTTGTGTTTTGCAAACTGTAGCAACAACGCTGAAAAAAGTTTTATCCTTGTAAACTGTGGCTCATTTTGCATTTTCTGGCTTAACTGCCTTGTTCATGCCATGCTCAATTCCTTAACTGCCTTGTTCATGAATTGAGCAGGCAAAACAGATAGCCAATCAGAGCGCGCTTACTCGGTACATACCAAGTTCTATTGTTTGTTGTTGTTTTTACTTTAATAATGTAACATTATTATTTAATAATGCAACAGCTAAGATATCGACAAGAGGGTAAAATCAGGTAAACAAAGGTTGTTTTGCCGTCTTTTCAGAAATTATTCTATAATTGCTACACACTGAAACTTCGTTTTCGTTACCACTTTTGGTCATTTCGAGTCTCTGTGTGATTTTACTCGATTTGACTCGGCCGCTTAAGAATGTCTGAGACTGAATTGCAATAACACGCCACTGAAGCTAGCAACGTTGCTTATTAAGACAGACAGAAATTTACATTTTGTTATTCTATTGTTACACTGAACTTCGTAAGATAACTGTGATTTTAAAATGTTAAGCTGGTAGTCAGAACGAGAGGAAATCACGAGATTGTAGCAGACTCTGACTGATTCCACTTAACATTCTCACAGGAAACTCGCAGCCTCTTGGGGAAACTCGCTGCTGCTACCGCCTTGAGCTCAGCCCTTGTGACGCTATGAACCAAGCAGCAATAACTATATGGTTTGTTATATTGCTCGCCACAGTATTTCAAGGTCTGGAAAGTGCAGGTGAGGGAATGAATTTACTACACTGGTAGTGATATTCCACTACGCGTTTCTCATATCAACAACCGTTGGGATAAAGATTGGGGCTTAAATTGCCCTAAATGCTAACCCAGATTGGGATTCAGAATATATCTGTAAACAGCAGAGTTATTTAATTTTACGACTGCCCGAATTTTCAGCTGAAACTGCTAACACTGCTTGTTTCCTTACTCATTTTTTGTATCCATTAATCCACATAATTTTTTTTGTGTGTAATTGCATAATATGCTTTTTTACGTTTTTTTTTCATCTATCATTGTATATCTTAGACAAATTCGTTCTGGTAGTGTCCAAAATGAGCTTGTTTTTAAACGCTAAACAACTAAGACACTCAAAATAACAAAAAGATAGGGAGTCCTAATCGTTTCACAGAATGCCCAAATCATTTGGTTCTACATGGAATAATTTTAACTAAATATTGGCACTTCTTCTTTGATATAAACTAGTTTTTGGAGCTTAAAAATGGAAACCCCGACTCCAATCAAAGGCAATGTATGTCAGTAAGGTACTTAGAGGTGTACTTTCATTACACAGTAGTACAATTAGGTTGTAATTTCTGACAAACGAGAACTGCTCTTTTTAAGAAAAAGGTTTCAGTACGTAAAATAAATGATATTTAAAGAAAAATTTTGGGCGGATTTTGCTGCAAACTAAATTATTTTAACTCAATAATTTATTATTATGTAAGTATCAGTGGTACAATAAAGTTGTTGTTGTCAATATGTACATGTCACGACCATTTGTTCCTTTGTTTTAGAATTTGAATTAACTGAAAAACAACAAAGTGGCCAGATAGTCATTTATTACCATTCGTGTAATTTTAGTAATTTCTACTGTAATCGTATGTACCAAAACGTACTTTTTCAAATGAAGAGTTTGATATTTTTACAAGGGCAAACTTTCAGAATTATTTGTTTAGAATAGACAGCGTCGCACTAATGCCATTGCTAAGGTTTTCAGTTGCTTGTGAGAAGAATGTCTAAATAATAATTTGCTTGATAACAATTAACTATGGAAACTACGAAAACACAATAGAAACTGTAGTTGGTTTAAGTTGGTTATATATAGGAGTAAATATGTAGTTAACGGCGAAGACAAAATTCGTTTTGCAGTAGACACGTATGGTAACATTTTAATTACAGCCATTGTCATTGGACAATGGTTTGTCAGCATTTAGTCTCATTTTAATAAGAATAATTTGCTTGTCTGAGTTTAACCGGGGCACAGCCAGATTATCATTCCAAATTAATTCATCTGATCAATCAGATAATCCTTTCCTTCTAAAACAACAACAACAATAACATGGTTTATTTATTTATTACCTCAACAAATTTATCACACTGTATACATTTTATCATCTCACAACTTGGGTAATACCATAGAAACTAATTTAAGCTGGGTAGCTAATATGATTCGTTGTCAAATAAAAATGCAGATATTACAAATACAAATAGGGGGAAATGGTATCAAAACCGTTCTCTAAAGTTGCTTTGTATAACTGATCATTATAAGCGGTAATATATAATTACATGGGAATATCCTTTGTTGGATCAAGACATTATAGGAGAAAAGGTACGCCCAAACAAACCATTTGTCTCTGACTTTAATTTTTGAAAGCTCTGAAGCTTTCATGTTTTATAGTCCATTTATTGAGTTCCATTTTACTGCCTCTCTATTGGCGTAAACTAAATTTCCCATAATTTCTATGCACTGGAGCTGTATAAATAAGGTGTCTGTAAAGGTGCTCTCGCTAGCATTATATTTATGTTTCGATAACGCTGAGTCAAAGAAGTTTTCAAATGCCGAAGGAAGCAAATTGGGATAAAATTCAAACATAATTTTACAACTAAATAGAATAAATGTATAAGATCTATAAATTGTAATAAACTTAAAGCACTCACATCTTTTGATTGGGTGCACAAGAAAGAAAATACCCCTGCCTAGGGTAACCATCTTAATTCTAAGAAGAATGATAATTAGATAAATAACATGAGATGAGATGAAGTTGTAGCTGACTTATGCTGCTTATACATAGCAGTAAATATGTTAGTTACCGGACAATTTTGTGTCCATATAAAAAAACACCTAGGAGCTTCTGATGAAATTTGGTTAAAATAGCCTTTGAGAAAAAAATAGCCTCCCCGCATACTGTTATCTTCTATCGCAGCGGGTGGTCTTTTCCCTTGGAAAAACTTGTCCGCCGACGTCTCCATTGCTGCATAACTTAGAATAATTTAATTTTACTCGTTCGTTGACCAATCAACAAGGTTGTAAGAATGTGTGTCATGGGCCGTATCTCTTGTTACCTAAAGCATACACGCACGGTATCTAAATAGTTTTTAATAAAAATTGAAAATATGACCTACAAATCAGAGCGAAGAGAAGAGAAGACAAAAAATTTTTCGTCAAAGACGTTTATGAGGAATTCGCTAACATGTGAAGTTTGGATATCACAATGTTCTATCGGATGGCAGATCCATCAATCGCTATTCCAAAAATATTACAATTAGGGCAAGTTTAGCACTTCAATTGCGTTTTGCACCCTTTTGAACAGGAATAATAGCACTTTGAGTGGATCAAAGTTTTTATTCCAGTTATTCGTATTCCGGAATAGGGTCAATCGAACATGCCCTTAGAAAGTTCTGTAGTGTTTTGACACATATGATATCATTTTAATTACAGCAATTGGACAAGTATGAATGTCAATAAGAATATATAGGTTTTGTCGGCAGTAATCTATATTATATTATTATTATTATTATTATTATTAGTAATCCAATTTTAATGAGTATAGTAAGTTCTATTTGTCTGAGAGTAACTGGAACACACCAAATAATTCATCTGTTCCCTCAAAATTTCCAATCCTAGATTATCCTTTCATTTCGTCCGCTCATTTCTTTACTCGAGCTTCTTACAGTTGGTTCCTTCTTTAAGTTTGGTATACAAATAAACTCAAATAAGTTTATTGGCGCCTTGAAAATATGGTAAACTTACATGAGCGTTGTTTCAATAATTAAAACAAAAGATAAAGGTGACAATAGCAAATTACTGACTATTATGTAGATATGGAAGAAATTACAGTTCTACCGGCAAAAAATATTCAAGGAAGAAAAAAAGAAGTTATTTGTAATTTCAAAATTAAGTGTAATTATTATCATTATTATCCTTAGTTTTAGTCGCAATTTGTAAATATTTTTCGTAGTTTGTTTGTTTTATTAAGGGACTCCCTTGAAAACAGCTAAATCCACGGATCGTATGACTGAGCCACTGAAATAAGAGTACCTTATCTTATGTCTGTATCATAAAACGAACCTGAACATTTTATGGTTTTGTAAACGTACGATGTTGTCCTTCAGTAGCATTGTTTGGATAAAATTAAAGCGATTCAAGAGAGGCCTATAGCTACTGTAGTAAAAATATTAAAATTATTCTTAATGTTGTTCTTAAAATTGTCCGAGCTTTCGCCGTTCTACGGATCATCAGGGACTAATTTGTTATTCAGCGTCGCGGAGTTTGTAGGTCCAGCGAATGCGATCAACCATTGTACCTCATTTTATCGAATTTTATAAAAATTGAGAAAAAGAACTTCGTTGTGCATGAACAGTCTTGTTGTCCAGCGATCCAGTCGCATCGATGGCGGTCGATTTCATTTCCAGAAATAAATATCCAGTTAGAGGCAGAGAAAAATTAACTTCCACATGCGAAGTCTCAATCAAAGAAATCTGAATTGAACTCCCGTTCCTAGTGCTGAACAACGATGATTCAACGAAATCGAAGGCTGTAAATGTCGTCTGAAATGAGGCGAAATGCTCAGGGAAAATATAATATCAGTATGTGTGCAATTAAACAAACTTTTTGGCTGTAAGATTCTTCTGTCTACAGCTTTTCGGATTGTCGATTAAAGCTATATTTCGCAAAATTCGAAGACATGTCAAATTAGTTTCTTTCAATGGTTCCCGACGATCTCCGAACTATTCTCGTACCCAGACCTTCTAAAACCCAGACTGCGCGGACGACCTTCGTACCCAGACCTACAAAAACCAGACCGCACGGCTTGTCGATCGATCGATCGAGTCTGGAAGAACAAGAGCAGAACACAAGGTAAATTTATAGTTTTAACAATTTATTGGACACATGCGAGATGTAGTAGCTTCCTGTGGATTTGTCTGATTATTTAATAACACTCAGTGATTAGTACTAGCACATTTTCAGGTACAACGTTGGGTTTTGACAATTGCGTCCAGTTTACTTTTTCTTTTAGTACAAAAACAAGCCACAAAAACAAGCCACAAAAAATGTAGATTTCGATATGCGTTTCTATGTTCGCTGCTGTTCTTTCAGCTAAGTTATATGCAGCTTCGAATTCATGACAGAGCTGAAAGAAGAAAATCTGATGTTGTCTGTTTACCAGCCAATTCTCCTTAAGCTGTGGTATAAGTTAAATATAGTTTATTTTGCACATTCTGACACTATTGGAAAGATTGCTTTATAACCAAATTGTTTGATTTTATTCATAAAAACAGATTATTCAAGTTAAAGTTGATCCAAACAAATGATAAAGCAATATTTAGTTGAAGACAATCAAATTGTTGCGGTATCCAAGGTGTTATGTGCACGATTGTGTCTCGATATGCAGCCTTTTATCAGTTTGTGGAAAGAATAATTAGTAAACCCCAAGTGTGCAGGACTTTCATATATTTAAAAAAGACTGCTAGTTTTTTCTTGTTATATTTTCCTATTCTTCTGGCATTAAGTTATACTTGTTTTATATTGTATTTTTGTTTCACGGAACCAGGAACAGTAGAGAACATAAGCAACAAGGACGCGAACGTCGACGAGAATGTTTCAAAAACTTAATTAGGGAATACAATGACTTCACGTGGGAATGCAACCAGCTGGCCACCTTTCCGTCGTGGTCTTTAGAAACAGAACGTGAAAAGCTTAAGCCTGGTTCACACTTGTGAGATAAGTATAGCACAAGCATAAGCAATTTAAATAACAAAGGAAAAGACAAAGGAAGACTGATGTGAGCTTGTTCCATCTCGTCGCACACTTGGAATAAATTGTTTTAGCTACATGTACAGGGGATGTCAAAAAACATCAATTTTTCACTTATTTTAGCTGTCAAAATGGTCACGTAACCAGGATTTGAACCAATCAGAGAGCCTTTTTGTCATTTTTCAACTGCTAATAACTTTTTATCCATAAATGCTAGAGATCTGAAATTTAGGAATTAAAACATAGGTGGCATTGGCTCACAAAAAAAGTAATAACAACTCAAATTCTGCGCATTTTTTTTTTTTAAATTTTAGCTGGTGCTAGTACCTTAAAAAGTCATTCCGCATGGTTGAATTATTAAATTTGTTGTATTGTATAATCATAATGATCATAATCTCCTAGCTTTAATACCAGATCAGATATACAAACATACTATGTTTCTAGATATATACCCAAACATCTTTTTGCAAATGAACAAATGATTTTGGATCACGTGGACAAATTTTATAGTGACTTTATAATCAATATAATCGATATTAGTATTTGTAACTGTTGACGTTATTGCCAGTTTTTGATCGTAAATTTTTATACATGTATAGACCTGCATGTCACCCTTTTGAGTTTAATCAGTTGTTATCATCATCATAAGTTGCTGAGACGACCACTTGCTGTTAAAAATGCTGAAATTAATTTAAGAGAACTATTTTTGATATATATATATTGAGTGTTTTTGAAAAGTTTAATGAATTTGGGCTATTATGGAATAAAACGATTTGCTTGATTCGATCCTATCATTGTATAATACTTGGGTGCCTATTGGTTATTCTGGTCCTGAAAGCAGAGTGGCTGTGTATAATAATGCACCTACCATTGCTATATTATTACCTTTGTTAGTAGTTAAATTGACCATTATAAAATGTTTAATTTAACCATAATATTATGATTGAATTTTAACCATTAACCGTGGTTCAATTGACTAATTATAATTTTAAAACCATTATATTATGGTTGAATTGTAACCACTACTAATGGTTGGATTGACCAATATTAAAATGATGGATTCAACCATTAAATTATGGTTGGAAATTACCATTATTATTGGTTACTTGGACCATTTATGAAATGGTTAATGTAACCATTATATTATGGTTGAATTGTAACCATTACTAATGGTTGAATTGACCAATTTTAAAATGATGGATTCAACCATTAAATTATGGTTAAAAATGACCATTATCATTGGTTATTTTGACCTTTTATATGAAATGGTTAATTTAACCATTATATTATGGTTGAATTGTAACCATAACTAATGGTTGAATTGACCAATTTTAAAATGATTGATTCAACCATTAAGTTATGGTTAGAACATTACCAATATTATTGGTTATTTTAGCCATTTATGGAATGGTTGATTTAACCATTACATTATGGTTGAATTGTAACCATTACTAATGGTTGAATTGACCAATTTTAAAATGATTGGTTCAACCATTAATTTATGGTTAGAATATGACCATTATTATTGGTTATTTTAACCATTTATGAAATGGTTAATTTAACCATTTTAAAATTTAACCATTTAAAATGGTTATTATTACCAATATTAAATTGGTTATTTTAACCATATCAAATGGTTGTTATTTGACCAAAAAATAAAGGGTTACTTTAACCATTACGAAATGGTTATAACCATTAAAAATGGTTAAAACAACCATCCATTTTTTAGAGTGCACCCGAGAGAAAGGGTTAAGGGAATACTTGCCCAAACCAAAATCCGGCAGCATTATGTGCCGTATCGGTATACCAGTTTTAAATTCAATTATAAAAATTACGGTGTTAAACCAAACAGTGATCAATAATTTTCAATAAAGACTGATTTAGATCTCATTTAATTTTAAAAGTAAAAATTGCCCAAGTATTCTGCGAAGTTTAGTCTATTTTAGGACAAATTCTGTAGTGGCTGTTATCTGATCCTTGGAAGCTGCAGATGTTGGCGTACATGATCATTTCGAACAATATTCAAAGACTTAAAATATGGAAATAGTCGGCCTACCCCGATCTTTTCGCTTGATTGGCAGGATACTGAAAAAGCCTGCAGGTCATGTTGTGCAGACAATACACAGCGCGAAGGATGCAAAAAGATCTTTGAGAGATTTGGACATTGAGATTAATATTCTGTCCACACTTTAGGGCGAGTTTGTTTGGGACATTCGGAATATTCTTATTCCGGAACAAGAATATATTCTATGCTGCCTCTGCAACCTAGACCAGAATAAACAGAGTGCATTCCAAACATTCCAGAATAGGAATAGGTCCCAGTATGTTCAGTATTCCAGAATAGCTTCAAACACTCTAACCTTTGGAAGAAAGAGACAATTCTATTAACATTTAACGGGTTTCTCATAACAAAGTTCCAATTTGAGCTTACGTCGTTCATTTTGTGCCTAAACCTAAGAGTAAGACCGACTGGCGGGTATAGAAGTTCCAAAGTAACATTCAGTAGTCTCTTAATTTACAACGAAATATAACTCACCTGGAACGCAGCGACATTTTGTTGTTGGGATACGACCCTCTGTTGTTTCCTTAAAAAGAAGACATTTTTTTCTAAATATTCATTATACATATCGACTTCCCTATTCTTGTACGATCAGTTTTAAAATGTATCATAAGATCAATAAAACTAATGTCGCTAACACGAAACAAATTTTGGTGGTTTTAGATTTCTGTTTCTAGTAGATTAACAGTTTCACAAGCAATTCATCAAAAC
>JAOEHT020085957.1:0-13223 GCA_025448195.2 Parazoanthus atlanticus | reverse complement strand
TGAATAAAAGTTATAACATTGCTAGTTCACATTGAAGCAATAATTTCCTCATGCTGCACAAGGGAAGATTTGAAAATAGGCTTCCTGTTTCGTGTTTTCACTGAAAGCTCACTGCAAATATGCCTCACAGTGGCTGCATACACTGCTGCAACTCGCTCTGTATCTAACGTGTGAGTCATGTCATGGATGTTGTCACGCAGGTAGAAGTGGCCCTTCAAGACTTCACTGCCCTTCTGATAAGGGGAAGAGTAATCATCAGTGAAGTCGTTGTCAAGTTCCTGCACTCCATCTGATGAAACTTTTAGTAAATAAAAGTCACACACTGGATCATCAACTGCTGCAATGACTACAGTGCTGCCCTCCACTGCCAGGTCTGCTATATGGGAAGCAGTGTCTTGATCCAAGACTGGAATTTCTGTGTCCTGTCTTGTTGTTGCTGCAGCAGCTTCTCGAGATACAGACACTTCCTTCTATTCATCAAGCCAGTCTTTGTTGAGGCAGTTTGGCTCATCTTCCAGGATACAATTCACACAGTAGCAGGAGCGTGATCTGACCAACAGCTTTTCTTGTTGAGGCAGAGTCTTGACACAGTGCAATTTCCTTATGCCCTTCACTGTTTTGAACTGCCTTCCAGGTCTGTTCCTCTGTACAGCCCCCTCTCCCGACAACGGTACATAGAAGAAAATTCGCTCTTTTAGATAAACAGACTTTGCTCTTGATGAAAAGCTTGATGCAGCTGGAAGGGAGAAGTTCTGAAGTAAGAACTCATGCATGCTCCTAGCATTGGTAATGGTGGCTGTCCTTGGTAACACTGCTTGGCTGACTTTCTGCTTGATATGTGATCCAGCTGCATCTTGTTCCCCTTTAGCATAAGATGTTTCAAAAACATTACCCTGTATCAAATAGCCATAGCCAGCAAGAGAGCAGGACAAGTCACCCAAGCAGTGTCGGGATTTATATTGGGCAGCACAACCATCTGTAAACTCGTGCATTTTGAGTACGTTGCACTTGATAGCTCTAGTGAGGTAGCTGTTGATGAGCTCTTGGACTCTGTGAACACTATCGTGATCTTGACCAGAATAATTGGATATTACGAAGATGTGCTCTTTGTGTGTGATTGATTGTGTGTGGATCCTCTTCAGTGTTTTCAACACAATCTTCAGCTTCAACTGCATGATGATAAAGGATTGTCACATGCAAGGACACTTTAGCAACGTCAAAGTATTCACTTTGGATTTCATCTTACTTCCTGCAGGTGTAGCCCTCTGAATAATCATGGACACACACAACGTGGTTTGTGGTGCAGTAACTAACTTATTAATATTTTAATAAGGAGTCATTAACTTGTAAGGGACTTTGAGTCATATTCTTCTGTCTCCTTTCGATATAGATCTTGCCGTAAATGTCATAAATAAATAAAATAAATAAATAGATTTTTAAAAAAGAAATTGAAAATTCTCCCTTAATGGGTCATTGAAAATCTTAACAAGAACCAATAACCATTTTTCTGTTTGGGTTTTAGATTACATCTAAAACATGAAGGCATAGTTGCACTACACAAATTTAAACTAAAAGTTCTAGAAACAATGATTCAAGAAAATAAACTGAACCAATTCGAAAACCTAAGCCACTGTTGTACACAAATGTAGTAAACTGCAACTCTGGGGGACTCGAGGAGTAGCTTAAGGTGTAGGTGACTGAATAACAACTGGTATAAGACTTAAAGCTGAGGTAATTGGTTTGACAGTTGAAGAGATGGTGACGGAGTAGGTATTTCTTTGATTTTCTTTTTCTCCTGGTGAGCTGTTGTGGTTGTTTCTTCATAAGTTCTTTAATATTCTTGTTTTCCTCATTTTCAAGCTTCACCACTAGCTGGTTCCTGATTGGGTGTGCCTCTTTAGCTTCACGTGGTCCTTCCCTTAGCAGCCATACTGGTCTCCTTTCCTAATTTATTCCGGGAACTTGACTTTCTTTGGAACACTGAATGTGGTCAGGTCTAAACAGATATTAGTAGAGTGTAGATTCATCTGTACTGGTGGATGAAATCAGTCAGCAGTTTATACTTTTGTTACACAGTACAGAGTAAAAATTTTTTGTTTTGAGCTTTCGATTCAACTAGAATCTTGATCACAATAGCTGTGGTCACAGTTTATACTTTTGTTACACAGTACAAAGTAAAGATTTTTTGTTTTGTGATCAAGATTCTAGTTGAATCGAAAGCTCAAAACAAAAAATGTTTACTTTGTACTGTGTAACAAAAGTATAAACTGTTGACTGACTAAACAGATATTGTATATTTTTCTATTAAAATCTGCAGGAACTGAAGTGAAACGGGTGTCTTAACCCATTCACCAAAGCTTTTTACCCTGAACAATCAATTTCTAGCAAAAATACTACAAAAATGGATGGTTAGTTAAAAAGTCAATTTTGGACTAGAAGGAGTTGATATGGTATAAGGTAACTCATATGAATATTAAACTACCACAGTTTTTCTATCCAAAAAAGTAATTTTTTGTGGATTTTGTTTGTGCATACATAATAAGTAATCCTTTAAGTACATAATTATGCAATTTGACAACATGGCAGCAATAAGGTAAGTTCCACAATGACACTTTTTTGTATTTTGGCTTGACTTTGCTTTTATACATTTAATTAAATGCTGCAAGTGTATTTTTTCCGAAAATAATGGCAAAATGACTGAAAACTTGAAAACAACATAAATTATGCATAAATTACCTATCTTAAAGTGTTTCTTCTGCGCATTTCAACTGCACTTTACTCGAGTTTTTCTCAAGTTTGTATACTTGGTAGAAGCACCAAATGTCAGCAGTCACCTATGAACCAGTCATAGCAACTAACAAATGTTATTGCAGTGTTCTGTGCAATCAAGGTTGAAGTCTGATAATCGACAAGTTCACTTGAAGTACTCGGACTGAGTATGCCAGATACGAAAACAGTCATAGCTTTCGACAATCTTGTGGGATGGGATTTCTGCTAAAACATACTCCCCAGTGCCTCTTGCTCTTTGTTGCCGCAGAATTGTTGAGGTTTCATTGGGACTATGAATAGTGGAAAGAAAATTGACAAGTTTGTTATCTTTCCAAGTCACTACAACCATTCCATCGCAAACTCTAAGTTGGCTAGCTCCCCTGGCAAGGGCAGATGCTTTCAGCTGCTGCAACTCTTTGGAGAAACCTTTTCTATTTGCTCTTACAGTTACACATGTGTAGATCCCCCTCGACTGCAAAAAAAAGCACAATGCAGGACTGGTGTACCAGTTATCTGTGAATAACTGGTGTCCTTTATGGTGGAAATCATTTGTTAGTCGAGCCACAACAGCACCCCCTTTGCCAATGGCAGATGTGTTTGCTCATGCTGATCTTTGAAGCATGAGAGGTATGTGGTTTCCGAGTCGCACAACTTGAAGACCTTGATGGCCCAATGGACTGGTTTCCTGAGGATTTGCTGTTTAAACGAAAGCTTCCCCTTGTAAGGAATCATGGCCTTGCCAATCGCAACATTTTTTTCCGCAATTGAAGTTCCCCTTGAAAACTTTTTGCAGGTGCTGCACAAAAGGACGAATTTTGACCAGCTTGTCAGCCCTTGTGGGGTTTTCTAAGTCCAGTTCGTCCGGGTTACAGAAGAAAATATGATTCAGCTGGGAAAACCTCCAGTGTAAACACCCGCTGAAACCATGGCGTCAAAAATATCCATTTTGTTTCGTCCTGCTGAAAACAATGTTGTAACGAGGCAGATCAATGTCCTTGTTTATGGCAAGGAGGAGAGCAAAATATGCTTTCAGCTCTTGGATATCAGTCATGGGTTCAAAAGGTGTCTTGTGCTTGTTTGGTTCTATTTGCCGCTTCACTTCGAACCAGCAATTTGTCCATGTAGTGATCTTTCCAAGTAGCACGTCCGTTATGAAAAGTAGAAAAAATCGACGGCTTTTCCATCACTTGGTATGTTGTTTATGGTTGGGACAACATGATCGCATCGAAACTTATCGCATGGATTCCTCTCATAAAATGTCTGAGTCACGGATCCGTCATCGTCAACAACCCATTCCACCACGTCAGGCAAATAAAAATTAAAGCCTTCAAATTCTTCTTCATCCTTACTTTCTCCAAATATATCTTCAACATCGCCATCAGAAAAATCTTCTTCAGAATCAGACATTTTGGCATTTAAAAATGGCGATAATGGCGTTCCGTGTTACTAATTTCCGATATCTCCACAATTTCGTATGAACATCGACCATGCAAAGCACATGGGAAGCTAGGGTTACCACTATACTAGCCTAATGCAATACATTGACCCCCTCCTAGAGTTTTAAGCTAGTTCCAAGCTTTTTAGTTTGAAGTTGAACTGCCTGCTTGTTGAAGTAAAAGTTGAACTGCTTGCTGAAAGGTCATGAGCAACAGTCATCCGAGGTGACTGCCTTAATTGCAAACTTATTTCTTCTCTTGTGGGGCTACTGTTCAATGACGACTAGTCCGATGAAGATGAGTCCAATGAAAATATTTCACTTTCAACACGTTACACGTATTTCGCTTTCCTTTTGACTGAATTTTCGAAAATTCTGGTTGGAAATCAAATGGAACACGTCAATTTCCAGGAAACATTTCCAGAAATTTGGGACAACCTTTAAGCTTGTCCCGAAAGTGGAAATACTGAAAATTTCGAAAACATCGTGTTCCATTTGATCGTTTCCGGGCCCCTTGGTCCAAGTTCCCGACCGGGCTAAATTCCAGCCATGCTGAAAACAAAATGGCGGCGATCACACCATTTCAGTGCCCTGAGTGCTTTTTTGCGTCTTCTGAGATTGAAACCTTCCTTCACAACAACTGAAACTCTGAAATGGCTTTGATACTCTGAACTTAAATATGCCGGTATTGTTTCCTCAAAGAAACCTTTGACGTGATTCAAGTTTCTCCGCATGAAACAGCCTACCATAACCAAAGTATTTAAATCATTGTCATTGCTGTTGATAATAGCAGTCAGTATTTAACAGTCATCTTGTTCCAAAGCCGCGAAAAAGTTCAAAATCCCCGCCATTTTGAAATGGAATTCTTTCTACTGTGTACCTGAGCACGTGACTTGACTCGGAGTTTTTTAAAAAAAATGGACCCGTTCCATTTGACCAGCACAAACACCGAAAATTCAAACAGGTATTTTCGATTGAATGGAAAGCGCCCTTGGTTGTGTAACGGTCCTATAGGTATTATGTAACTAGAGTTTATATTGTCAAGCGTTTTCAGAGTCAGTTATTGTGGTTCTGGCTCACTTCAGTTCTGTTTATCTTTTTAGTGTGATTGAGACCCTTAGCCCTTTCCTGCCTGACTTTTTCTGAGAAAATATATTTCCATTCAACTTCATGTGATAAAAGGTTCTTCCTGCCATTCTTTTCCCTGGACTTGTCAGGGTCATCAAATTTATAATCCACCCTGGTGTGAAACCTGTAGAAACAGGGTTCAACACACATGGGGCGGTCACACACTGCACACTTGAAGTAGATTCGAGTCTCTTGTTTGTGAACAACACAATCCCTCCTTTGATTTCCTTCCATTCTGACAAGGTGGTGAAACTCTTGTCTGTTGAAACGGATTTCCTCAGGTAGTGGGGTTGATGGCCGACCAATTTTCTTCAAGTATGCCCTGCTGCCAATCAGCTGTTCAGCCAGTTGGAACCAGAACTGGAGCTGGGTGCGCTTTGGGTTATGATGGGATGGGGTAGCTTGTTCACAAGTGAAGGAATTCAAGCAGCATTGCTCAAGACAGTGATAAAATAAAAAAAGATACCAAGTTGATGTCTTGAAATGTTTTTTGTAAGTCCCAATTCTTTGATCACCAAGGTCTACACCGCCCATGTGTTTGTTGTACACCCTGACAACTTCGGGACAGTCAAATTCTTTGTTCACCCACTTCCCATTTTCTTTTACTTTCCTCGTTACTTTGCCCACGGAATTTCCAACTGTAATTGTGGTAATCAGATGTACTGGCTTTTTGTCCTGCCACGTAACAGCAATCAAATCTCCCTTCTGTCGGAAAAGAGCCTGACCACGTTCCAAGTTCTTCACAAGTTGCTGCTTGTGGTCCATAATTTCTTTCGGCAGTCCCTTTCTGTTCTGACACACAGTTCCACAAGCTAAAGTATCTTTCTCTCTCAGAAGAAGGAAAAGTTCAGGGCTGCTATAAAAGTTATCTGTGAAAACCCTGTACCCCTTTCCCTCAAATGGTTGCATGAGGCTGAGAACAACTTCTTGCATTTGTTTGTGTTCGGCGTTGTTTGTTTTCTACCCCGTGTAAACTTGGAAGTCCCAAATGTAGCCAGACTTGGATTCTGCCAAGGTAAACAACTTGAAACCGAAGCGAATTGGTTTGCTTGGCAAGAACTGTCGAACAAACTTTCTTCCCTTGAATTTCACCATCGTTTCATCGATGGCGAATTCTCAGTTTGGAACATAATGGAATATCAGGAATTTACACTAACCGTTTGTGCTGACACCAGGCTTAGAGGAACCAGCTCAAGTGCGTGATTGATCGTGCAGATGCTGAGATGTATCTGTGTTGCAAGAATTATGAAAATAATCAGTTGTGATTTTGTTGAATTTCAAATCTACTTTTTGCAATAAAGACCAGATAAAGTTACATTACTAGCTTGTAGATATAATCATTATCAATATAATGACAAGAACTGAAAAAAAGTACATGAAACAAAACTTTGTAAACCTGGTCAAACTGTATAATTCGATTGAGTGTGGTATAGCCATGAATTATTATAGATCTTGCAATGTTGATAATTATTTTTATGATACACTCCAAATTACCCTGTGCACTAACCATACTCAGGGACACCAGGCGAAGAGGCAGTAGCTCCTACAGGAGCACTGTCGATGCTGTGAATTATCTGTGATGCAAAAACTAAACAATGGTGAAATTTTTGAATTTTAAAATAGTTCTTAGAAACAAGCCTAGAAAAACACAAGTTATAAATTAGGTGTACAACCTTTATTATTATAGATAAAGTACTTGGAGGAAGGTTTGGACATGATACTTATAGATTTACTAATTACTGTATTGTCAACATTATTTTGTCCCTGGATTGCACAGCATACAAAATATTCATAATCAATATTCGATATTTCAATTTAAATTGTTCAAACAAGAATAAGACCTACCTTTACAAAATGCCTTGAATGCCTTCCTGACGATTTTACCAAAGGCATTTCATCTTCTACATTCATAAAGAGTCACGCTCTTCCAGGTGTGGCATCAAAATAAAAAAATATGCTGTTCAGTTCTTGTCTCGGTGTTATATGAATGGTATAACTCCACACAACCACAGTTGTGCTTGCAGTTGAGAATATTGGCCTGTAATAATATAATACAATACTAGAATTGAAGTGTGAATAATAAAATTATAATTTGAACATATACTGCCATAGCTGACTACCAAAAAGAGCAATCTAATAAAAAGAGTGAACTTTTAAATACCTGATTACTCCAGTGGCCAATTAAATATACCTAGTTTGTATTTAATCTGAGGTGTGTTTTAGTAATAATGAACTTCTTAATAATTAATGCCGATTCTCTTTTTAAAATCTTCAAATTATTTTAATTAAAGAGCCTTGACAAATAGAATGCTACAATAAATTAATTGCTATTACTATTGATATTATTATTAAAATTGATAAAACAGTTAATTAGTTGCTAAATAACAAAGACACTAAAAACACCTGTTTGTAGGTTGAGTGTTATTTTACTTCGTCATGTTGTAGGACAAACGAACATTATAGCTTTGTCGTCGTATGTAACGTTTGCTTGATTTTGTCTTGAACCCTTGATGCTTCTTTTTATGAAGTGTCGGCTGAACAGAAACTTGTCTGGAGGTGTGGAACATATTATTTTCGATCACCCCAGGACTTGTCATTAGATAAAAGAAGTGCACTCTAATTTTTCAGTTCTGGAAATGAGCTGTCCATCTACTTTGCTGCATGATTAAAACAAGTAACCTTGATGATATAGTTTTTCACCCTTTTTCCCTTAAAATATCCCTTGCTCTTTCCATCTCCTAAGAATTCAACATACTGCAGTCTCCTTTCTTGGGAGCGTGTAACTATGACTCTTGGTTCTTGTTCCATGAATTCTCTCACATTCTCTCTTCCCGTAGTACCCTTTCTGTTAGTCTTTATACTTATTAAAGTTTTGTCCATTTATTCTTTCCCATTACAAGCTTTGCACAAGTTGGACATTATGTGAACGTCCAGCACCTTTCCAGTGACCACTGAGAGTGTAAAATAGGCCCCATACCTTGAAGAAAACCCCCTGGTGGAACAGAAGAAGGAAAAAAAACAAGTAACTGGTTTGGGCTGATTTGAAAGCCAGCAAAGAAGTTGTTCTGGGTTAGAAGTTGGGTAAGGTTTTAAGTTTACCAAACGGATATCTGGTGGTCTGTAAAGGATGTGAACTCAAGTTTGGTACCCCGGGTGTAACAACGCATCATGTTGAAGTACTCCAACATGAGTGATAGCCATGAAACAGTCAAAAGCTTTGTCAAACGAAGCCACTTCTGCCTTTAAAAGCCCTGGGCTTTAACAATGTTTGTTTCCAGACAAAGTGTCTTCTTACAGCCGTTTTGTTTTAAAGTAGTTTAGCATTGAAATTTATGAATAATCTGTTTCCAATGGAACATCACCACGTGGCTGATGTTTAACTGGAACACTCTGAAATGAATACTTGAGCTTGTCATATTCCTCATTTTTGATTAGCTTTTGTGTTTCTTTTTCTTGTAGCTGAAGATCTAGATGCTCATATTCTCTGGTCTTCAACAATTTTAGTTCCATGAACTCTTCACCTATCTTCTGCACCTTTAGTTTGTCCATTCTTCTCTTCCGATCCCCCACCCCCCTTTTTTTTGCAATGCCCCATTTATCAAAGCTGTACAACAAGCCAGAGTTTATCTTTACTCCTACTGTTCCATTTTACAGCAAGTTATTAAACAAGGAAGTTTTCAAAGAATATTAATGGCTTGATAAGTAAAATATTTGCAAATTTCCATAACAAAACACAAAAAAAGAGTAGAATTAATCGCGAGCATTAACAATCTAGATTAGTTTTATTATGTAAAACAATTTCAGATTTTGACTGGAGCAACGGAACAAGCACAAGTGGACTAAACACTTTTGTTCTTCTTGTATTTATTCAATTTTGTGTAGTTATTCTGCAAACTTGACCGACAACATTAGAAATCATCAGAAGAAACATACAAGCATGAAAGCATTTTTTTGTCAGAAAAAAACATGCCACCCAAGGCGGTTGTCATATTTTCTAGTGCGAAACTTGTCGTATTTCTTAGTAGGAAAAACTGCCACAAAAGATGGGAAGAAAAATCCAAAGAGCACATGTTCTGGAAATAGCAACTGCACGTGTGCACAAGATACCAGGAATGAGATTGCTAATACTGGAAGTTTTGATAACTATGACAGCGGTCATGTTAACCTTCAAATATAAATTTTGCATAAAAATCGTTTTACAAGGGTGTTGACACAAGGGAGCATGCTAGTGTTGGCTGCACCATTTTAGGTTTTCTAATAGCCTTGGTTTCATGTGAGACATTTCTGTATCAGAGGCTGAGCCCCATGCATCTTCACCTGGGCGGAGACGATTGGAGGGTTAGCCCTGCTGGCGAAAGGAGCAAGGCGTAGCTGGCGTGAAGGCATGATGGAGATATTCCATCACTGGCTCACCCCAGTCAAGCTTCACTGGCGAGCAGGCTGCCAGCTGGTAAAATTTCACGTCGTAAAGGAGCCAGGTCTTAGTTCCAGGATAACTGCAGCGAGTCTGCAAAATCAGGTCCCAATACCTGAGCAGCTGGATGGCCCGCTCTGATGCAAATTTCAGGACTACATGTGAAACAGTCCATCCATGAGGTTATATCTTTGACTGCTCACTTCACTGGGCACTGGGGGATCACAAGCTGATGGTTAGCCAGTAGCGTGCCATGTTGAAGGGCAGGCAATGTCACAGTGTACAAGTCAGGAGCAAAGATAGATGTGACTTGTGGCTCTGTGTGTGGGGTGCCCGTGGACAGGCACACTGTGGAAATAAAGGACGGAAAGGGCAAGGACTCGCCATGAGATGAGAGCGAATGGCCCGCGAGGCTAACTGCATGGGTACTGGGTTCTAGCTCCAAAGATTGTTAAACTCGGTGTGGCGGTCGGTTTTTCTGTAAGTACCTCTGAACTGTTTAATCGTGTGAACTCAAAAAATTTAAATTAATAATACTGGAAGAAAGAATGAGGGGAGTGGAAAATTTCATATTTCATCGTGTAATGCAGGTTGACTTTGCTAGGCTCACTGCTTGCTGAAGTTGAAGAATTCTATCATTATTTCCTTCTGTTTGCTGTGAAAAGAGTCCTGACTCCAGAACTCTTCTTCGGCGCGTAGCCAGCTTCAGGTCTCTTGTGTTCGTTGTAAGTGGCAGAGCATGGCTCCAAAGGAGGGATTGATGTTGGGAGAGGAATATGCTGAATAGACTGAAGAGAATAGGTTTCTGATAAATGGCTGCTACCATCACTGGGATCTTGACTATCTTCTGCAGGAACACTTTCATCCTCAACAGCTGCGCCTGTGTTGCCAGCAATGACCTGGCGAGTATTCTTTTGCTTATTAGTAGCTTTGCCTTTTTCTGCCAAAAACTGCAACATAGTGCTGCCTACAAATTCCCCACTGGTCAGGAACTTGAAATTGCCGAATGTCGAAATGTTCAAGTGTGCTTAGTTGCTGTCTGGGGACTAGCAGGGGGAGCTGTGTCAAGAACATGATGTCCTTTGGGTCCTTGCGAAAGTTTTCACAATCAGGAAACAACCTTCACAAAAATATATATATATATATATATGCCTGGTATAACTGTGAACCCGCTAAACAAGTCTGCATGAAAATGTTTCAAAATATGATACTATTTCCTTCGAGAAATAGATGAAAAAGAAACTCAAAATAAGTTAATTAAACCCTAACCCAGAGTCCGCTACTTGCAATAACCATGGGGCTAAACGAGGTAAGTAGCGGCTTAGAAAAATATAAAGTATAAGAATGTAAATGGCCAGATTAGACGGCAATGTACTTCCTTCCTGGCTTTTGCTAGTACTATTTGAAAAACTGGCGCTTGGCTGCTCTTGCGTCGTCATAACTTCCCATAGCGTCTAAAACAGTTTATAAAACTTTAAACTGAACTAATAAAAATGGCCAAAGATTGGAGATATATATTCTTACGTTAAATAATACATTTAGATCTGATTATGTATTTGACGTCCTTGTGTAGTTGTTGAAAATTTTCTCATAGTGTAGAGCCCATCCTTTTGAAGAGCTTTCTTTCTCGCGGTATTTTTTCTTACGTATTGCATGTATCTCTTCACCATCGATCCAGGGTGGCCTGACACACTTTCGTGGTTTCCGTTTCCATTCTAGCTTAGCAAAGATAATTTCCATGACATCCAACCCTCCTCAATGCTGTCATTACCAGAAGACAAGTGATTCTTAAGAGGGTTGGCTACTAGAACAGATGCTAGACCGTCAAAGTCAGTTCTTTTGAGACTGTGTGTAGGACGTTTGTTTTTGCTTATTGTGTGACAGCTAAAATGTAAACCAAATGTTATTGCTCTGTGATCCGAAGACCGAACAACACACGTGCACATCCTCTTTAAACCACATTTTGTTTGTTTACCGGGGGATTAATAGTTGGCATCATCAAAACGACATATTTGTTCTCAAGCAGTGCCTTTACAACTTCCAATGTAAACGGCTTCTTGTCAGACTTAATATTTTATGCCCAAATTTTTTCGCACTGGGTCAGATGTTAATCCTTTTTAATTTCCCTTGTGTTGGTATTTAATCATCAACTCTTGCATCTCGGCTTGCTCCAATAATGGGAGTAGCATTTGCAACAACAAATCATAATCCTTAAGAGCAACTGGTTCAAACGTTTTACCATGCTGTAACATTTTGAAGAAAAACTACCTTGGGGTCCATAAGTGTTTTCGCGAAACACTCGTAATTATTCTAGCGTTTGGAAATCAAATGAAAATTAGATGAATTAAATCTGTATTTCCGTTCTTTCAATTTGGCACAGTCTTCTTGTGTCCTCATCTCGTCCTTTTTAGACCTTATTTATGCTGATAATGTTGTTGTACCCTCTTCTATAGTTCTCCATGTCTTCACCTTTAATAGCTTCTTGTGGTAAGTGGTGCGCACTTTACCCTTGTTTCTCTGTTTGCTGGTCACTTCCACTGATATTTTTTTTCTCTTTCCCTAAAAAACCAGCGAAAGTGACGATGGCACATGACCCACAGTCTGTGGCATCCCTTCTTGCCCTTGAACCTGTTTAACGGCAACAGCACGAGTGTTGTGCGAGTTAGTAGGCTGGTGCTGCGGAAAATACAGATGTGAAATCATCAGTTTACTCATAACATCACATCCTTGAAATTAAGGGGATTTTTCTATAGAACATTCCCCTCTCTACACTCGATATAGCAAAACAGGTCTTACCTCAAAATCCATAACTTCACTAACATTTCCTGATACGGATTGTTTCCTCTAACACAAGAGTTGTTGTGTTTATTGCTTTCAGTTTTAAAAGCTGTAAATCTAAAGAAATCGCTTCACAGTAAGGCTATTGTTTTAACGGCGATTTAGTGGTAGATAGCTAATTTCGTTTTGTTATATGCAGACTGGAACTCGTTTGCTGAGAAACCCTTGACTATCATTGATGTGTAGCTATATACAGTGTACTGTCGCTCCGTACAGACATTAAAGCACAAATGCGAATGCAACGTAACACCGTTACAGAGCAGATATTAAAGAACCCTCGATATAGCGAACCAATTTCCTCAGTCACTCGGCACTTTGTCAAATCGAGGATCCGCTGTATTTTGTTGTTTACATAAAAAGCTTTGCTTTGAAGTTCAGATGTTAAAGTGCAACTAACCCCAAATTGAAGGTTTTGCTCTTTTTAAACTCCTTCATAAACTGAGACGTTTAGCGAAAGAAATTTCTAACTTCATTAGATTGTTATTTTTTTACCGCCCTCTGAAGATTGCCACTTTTCGTCCAAAAACTTCCGTCATATTGTCAGTGACCGAGTGCAATGGGAAGTGGGTTCGAAAGCGAGCATGACGTCACTCACGGCCGAGATTTCACCAGCTTGAGAGCTTTTCAAAGGAATTCTCT
>JAOEHT020085875.1:0-13225 GCA_025448195.2 Parazoanthus atlanticus | reverse complement strand
GTTTGTCTTGTTTTGTCTTGTCTTTGCTATCTTATCATGTTTTGTCTTACCTTGTATGTATAATGTATGTATGTATGTACGTATGTATTAATGTATGTATGTATGTATTTATGTATGTATGTATGCACTCAATACATGTATTACATTCACAAGTACCTCGCCATGCATGCACACTTCAGTACACGCTTAAAGGAACACGCATATGCACCAACCTTTGTATCTATTGATATCTTATCACGCACCCTTAACAAGATATATTTCATCTTCGTCGGATTGCAAGTATCGTTTCTTTTCCACGTGTGGAAGAAACAATACGTCGCGTGGGTTTGCTTTCAGACCACACAAACAAAATCTGAAAAATGTTGCGATTTCAAGAGTTTCATTTTAAGCCAAAAAATTCTAGCCAATAAAAAAATGAAATCAAATAAAAAATTTAAACTTTTCCTGAATGTGTAAAGTTTCCTTCGGAAAGCTTAAATAAAAAAATGGTTTTGGTAAAAAGAGGATTTTGACACTTGACACTCCTGTGTTTAAGAAACAGGACGAAACGAACAACTAAAGACTTATTACCGCCGGCTTCCTGGACTGCTTTGTCCTCTACTAACACTGAGTGCACTTTGTCCAAGATATTTGAGAAGTGGATGTCCCATCTTGTATAGGCAATGTTTTACTCGAGATTATCTCAAAATCTTTCAGAATATTTTGTTAAGGCGGTCATTCATGTTGTACGGCATTGCTAAAAATGAGGGCGAACCGACGAGCAAACCTCGATAAACTCCAAGCTGTCGCAGCAGTAGCTGTTGACCTGAGAAAGGCCTCCGATTCAATTTGTCACAGTATTGCTAGGCCAATTAACGGCATACGGTTGTTCAAAGGACGCAGTTGAGCTTATGTTCTCTACCTTAGGGGTATGTGACGTGTCAAAACTGCTTGATTTTAATTAATTGCATGTTCACGTTCTAATATCGAGTTGCAAAGCCCCTATGTGACATGTGGATAAATAAGTTATTGTATTACACTCACTTTAGAATGTCGAAGTCGGCCCAGTCAGGCTCGGCCAAGACAGTCTCATCAGTATGCACGGGAGGGCAGTAGCCTGGGAACGGCATCTGAAAAACGAATAACAAGTAGGTTGAACTTGAAGTTTAACCTACAGAGAGTGTATCTTCTGCGGAAAATAACTAAGGTTTGTCAACAGTGCTTTTTACATACACAACAAGAACAAAACGAGTAATAATATTAATCTAATAGTCATACTACGCCATTTCTGTAAGATGAACTGAATGGCGCATCACAATCTCAAAATACAATAAAATGCTTCAAATGTGACTTTAACGGGTCTGTTGATAATGCAGCAACGAAGACCGTGAAAACATAGAACTGTTTGTGAAACTGACGTCTTTCTAAGCCAATCGAAAATGAATCCTCACTACGGTGCACTTTGGTTGGACTCGTCAGAAGCTTCATCACTTACTCGCTTGCTCACTCGCTCACTCACTCACTCACTCACTTACTCACTCACTTACTCACTCACTTACTCACTCGCTCACTCACTCACTCACTCACTCACTCGCTCGCTCACTCACTTCGTCCCTGGATAAACACAAGGCTTCAACGATTTTTGCATAATTTACTGAAGAATAATAAACTTTCCAAAAAAGAGTACGTGTTAGTGTTGACGGTTTTTGTAGTCGCACTGTAAGAAGAGCATCGACGTCCGATAGCAAACATCTTCTAGAAGTGAAAGATTGAGTAAATACTGAGAGAGATAAGTACGAGAGGAGAGGGCACTTGTTACCTGCCAGTCGACGAGAAAATCTGGCACAGGATAGCGTTGCTTTGTGGACTTGGGATAAGGTGATTGCCTCGTTCTCGCGTGAAGCCCAAGGTTTCGCGCTTTATCGTATGCATCTCTTGGGCGCGTGGAACTTTCTGAAGGGAGCTTGGGGCGAGTGGGTAAAGTAACTGTCATGGATCTCTGGTTTTGCAGCAGCTGGTCAACCGAGCCTACACCTGATCAATGAAGAGACACTCCAGTAATCACCAGGTGTTAATCCGATCCGTACTAATGATAATCATATTTCTCACTCCGCCACCTTGAAATCTATCTATAACTGTTTTGCTGGAGCGTTTCTTCTAAACAGAACAGGGAAATTAGGTGAAGTATGAGTATAAATAGAGTTGAATGTTTTATTCCTGCACATACAGAGAAACGATACTAGAATATAGAGACCTGATTCAGATAGTCAGTAAGATAGCAACATCTAGTTGTGCTTCCCATTGGTAATCCCCGATATGGCTCCAAGCTATGCATACCAATGCTTCAAGTGTGATCAGTCATTTGCGGCAACTAATGTTTTAAAATTACTAAAAATGTAATTAAAGAACAACTTCATCTTTATCCTTTTTTCAAATCGCCTTGCAGTAGCAAAATGAAAAAAAAAGTTTTGAAGTAGCATATTTTGAAAGCGACAGATGCTCTTATACAAAGTAGAAAATAATAAATAAATAAATACAAACTACGAAATTTTCGACAACTAACTTTAGCTTCATTGGGAAGCCTTAAGGTATACTTCTTTATAAATTACGAAAACGACGGAATATCTCCCCTTACCACTCCCCACGGGATCCGACGCACCCCTATTACGTAACGGCGTCATCGTCTGAATACCACCGTCCTCCTCGGGATGATCAGTAGATGATTCGGTAACAGTGACGTCACTAATATCGTGGACAGGTGTGTCGTCAAGCACATCCGGGGATGTATTCCTCCTAAACCGTTTGACCGCCTCGATGATGCTTCCTCTCCGAGTACTGTTGCCCTTTGGTTCAACGCTGTGAAAAACATCAATGTTGCATTTCTTTTACTATCATCAGTTCTATAAACATAACACGTTACACTTTACACAAGTATGGACGTTGACTAAATTAAGTTCTACTGTTACACAGTTGTTAGTTCTATAGGTGCGCTTCTTGATGATTATCCGCGAATACGGAAGGGGTGTGCTCTTTTAATTTCAGTTATTTTTGCAATGATGTGAATTCGAAAATGATACGAATTTAAGAAAGCCAGCCCCAAGCATTATAGACCCAAAACACCAGCATCAGCCACCATTCATCCATTATCTATAATCATAATTGATTTAAGTGTTAAAGAAATAAAACGTTAATATTTGAATGTAACAGAAAAATCAGGATTAGGATCACAGAATGCAAATGACTTGATAACCACATTTAGATTGTTTCAATGGTTTAGGCCATTTTACGTAGTTAGTTTCTTGTAATCTTATTCAGAGTTAAGGAGCACCACACCATTGTCTTCCGAAGTTAAGGTACGCAAACTCCGTTTCCTTGGCCACTCCCTTCGACGCGACAAAGAAGACCTAATCTGCTAGTTTGCTCTGTATATTCTAGCCTTTGGCAAACGCAGTGTTGGGGGACAGCGCCAACTATTCACTAGCTATATCTCGAAGGTGATCTCGAGAGGCTCCATGGAGCTGACAGAGAGGGAAATACGTTCTGCTGCACAAGATCGTGACGCATGGAGAACTCTGGTCGCCGCCTGTCGAGGCAACCCTGATTGAACCGCAGACGAACGAACACACACAGCAGTGAAGTTATCATAAATAGAAAAAATTCTGAAAACAAACTGACACTGTGCTCACCTTTGAGTTCGAACTTGGGGGAACTTTCTCCTAAAGTAGGCTGGGTACAATGGTGCTTCCGGACATTCAGTCAAATCATGAGACAACTGACGTGACATCTGCCTCTGGTGCACATGCGCGGGCACACTCATCATCCTAAAAGGCTTTACACTACCTGAACCTGGTGCGGGAAACACCCAAGGGCTGCATCGGGAGTCGTTCGCGCCAGTCTGAGGCTGCGCGCTACTGGGGCACGTTTCAGTTACCGTTTCATCTGCTTGATCGGAAAGAGCTGGTACCAAGAGCTGCATGTTCGCCAATACGTCTAAAATCTGAACAGTGTACTCCTCGACTCGCGTGGAACGGCAGTCAAGTGCGCGAGTAGCCTTGCTCAGGATTTCTTGTTTTGAAGTCACTTCTTTGTTCATTTCTTGTAGTTGAGTACTGAGACAAGCCACTCTACAGCAAAATATTACGGAGTGTAAATCAGAAGTCAGAAGTCAACCGTGCTGTAATGTTTAATAATTCCGTGCAAATACTTGTGCTTCGTGCAAATACTCGTGCAGGTGTAAATGTAAACAGTGTATGTAATGTTCTGACCCATCCTTGTAATTCAGTGTAAAATTGATAAGAAGATTGAATGATATTTTAGTATAGTAATGAACTAATTGGTCTGATGCGAATCTAACTGGTTCAAATACTCGCGTATCTAATTTTTTGTAGATCATTAGTCGGAAGTGACAAAATCGCGTCAATTCAAATTGACTTCCGCTTCCTTCTCGTTTTCGTTAACGTCAAAAATGTTTTGGGAAAACATCTAAGGAAATTGTGCAGAACATCAAAACAGCACAAGGAGCATCAAAGAGGTGAAACAAAACGAACAAAGTGTGGCATTCTGTGTGAAAACCGCGTAGTTTAAGAATCTAGGAGGTCAATAACCAAAGAGGGCGAGGTACTGAAGTTACAACTCGAGTCAGTCGGTTCAAGCCTAGCTTTCCGCTAAATGCCTTAAACTTGCTAGTACCTCCTACATTCGTAGTATTGACAAGTTTGGTTTCGCGTTTAAACGGTTGCGAGTCGCTCGTAAAAACACAAATTTGCACAACCGTTGCGGCCGCCATTTCACTACTAAAGAAGGTTTGTATACTTATGGATACTGTAAGGCTTGCTCAAAATTTTTATCTCTTATAATTTAACGAGGGATAAAATTTTTGACAAGCCTTACAGTATCCATAAGTACACAAACCATTTTTTCTTGTGAAGTGAGTTTTACAATTTCTTGCTTTAGTGTTGGCACAGGGCTCAGAAATCCTAAAATTGGTTCTGAAATTGGTTTGCAGCTCTGGGTGCAAACCAGTTCCTAAAATTGGTTCAGAAATTGGTTTCCACCCCAGAGCTGCAAACAGTTTCTTAACCAGTTTTAGGATTTCCGAGCCCTGTGCCAGCATTGGAGCAAGACATTGCAAATTTGAGAACTTAGTGATTTGAGCACCCAGAAGCGGCAATTCGAGTAAATCTGCTCAACCCTAGCTTTTCGCTAAATGCTTTAAACTTGCTAATACATGCTGAATACGTAGTTTTGATAAGTTTGGTTTCGCGTCTAAACGGTTGCGTAAAACACAAATTTGCTCAACTTGCAGCCGCCACTCATAATTTAATAACGGATAACATTTTTGTTACAGCAATTTTCAAAATATCCACATACTCTTTTGATTCGATGTATGTCAAGGTAGCTAGCTTAGTAGGTGAATCGTGTTTCACTTATTGTTTTTCATTTTTTATCCTGATTCGCTCCTCATGTTAGCATGGAATAGATTGTCCTTATTGCTCCTGTACACCTAACGAGTGATACTCACCTACTGCCAAGTGCCATAAATCTCTCTCTATGTGAGAGCATTGAAAACAGTGTCCTTATCTCTCGCGTACACCAAAATAACGTTACTCACCTACTCTTAAATGCCTTGATTCTCTCCTCGTGTTAGCATAGGTGTCCATATTGCTCTTGAACAGCTAAATAGTATTACTCATCTACTGCCAAGTGCCCCGATTCTATCTTCATATGTAGCATGGAATAGAGTGTCCGTATTGCTCTTGTTCATCTAAATAGTACTACTTACCTACCGCCAAGTGCCCTCAATTTCTCCTCGTGTTAGCACATAGAGTAGTGTCCATTTTGCTCCTGTACACCTAAATAGTATTACTCACCTACTGCTAAGTGCCCTGATTCTCTCGCATGGAATAGAGTGCCCTTATCTCATGTACATCTAAATAGTGATACTCACCTATTGCTAAGTGCCCTGATTCTCTCGCATGGAATAGAGTGCCCTTATCTCATGTACATCTAAATAGTGCTACTCACCTACTGCCAAGTGCCCTGATTCTCTCGCATGGAATAGAGTGCCCTTATCTCATGTACAGCTACTCACCTACTGCTAAGTGCCCTGATTCTCTCTTCATGTGTAGCGTGGAACAGAGTGTCCTTATTGCCCCTGTATACCTAAATAGTTCTACTCATGCACCTACTACCAGGTGCCCTGATTCTCTCTCATATGTAGGGTGGAAGAGTGTCCTTTATCACTCATGTACATCTAAATAGCGTTGCTCACCTACTGCCAAGTGCCCTGATCCTCTCTTCATGTGTGGCATGGAACAGAGTGTCCTTATTGCTCATGTACACATCCGCACAGTGCTCCTCGAACAGCATCAGTTTGTCCCTTTCTTCCCTGTTTAAGAATCGTTCTAGGAGAAAACAACAAACAGAAACCTTATGACGCTGCAACTAACTTTTATGGTGCGGAAGACGTCATCAAATGTTCTGTTTGTCTAAAGTCAACCTGTTAACTCTGTTTCCCCTCCCTTCTTCTTTCCTTCCCTTCCCTTCCCTTCCCTTTCCTTCCCTTCCCTTCAGTTCTTTAGTGCTAATAGCGTCTTAATTTGACGCGCTGATGCATTCAAGCGTAGAACAAAGTGATCCTAATTCGAAACAAATTCTTCCTAGTTTAGTAATTGACCAAAAATATATCTTGCACATTTTGGAAAAGGTATCAGTATGATCCACAAACAAAGCTAATTAGTACTTCCAACGATGTTTTTGGGGGTAAAGTAATTAACAGCATTATTGTAAAAAGTGTCCATTATCTTGTTCGATAAGGTCTCCGGCTCGTCCGTTCTTTGTTCGAAACCAACATAGGATCCATATGGTTACGTTGGTAGCCTCAAGCCGGAACGACTCAAGTTTTCGCTTTGATGCGATAAACATGATGAACTATCCATGGTTGCCTTCGAGGTAACCAGGCTCTGAGTACCGCATTATTTATTCTATAGTCAAGCGAATGATCACACTTGTTCCTTAACCCGTTTTACAATTATATGATTGGAGCAAATGGCTGCCACTTAAGGTATTGACGCAGGCCACAAAACCGCCATTACCCTACTCCTTCGTGGGATCTTCTAAGTCCTCAGATAAAATGTCGAGAGACTAGACCAGTGGCTTAACGTCCCTGTCCACTACCATCCAGCACAGCTTTATAAATGTTTTTGCAAACTTACCAGTTAACATTGTTATTTTACCCAACATATTTTCACCTGGTTTTCAGAAAAACTCTTGCCCGAGGAGCGAATAACCCATAACAACATGAAATGGTTTAAGGTTTGATATTTCGTAGAGCTGAGCAAATTTTATCAGTTTGGGGGAAAAGTGTTCTCTACTCGCATTTTTCCTATTTCTACCAAACTAATTTTACCTACAAAGTTTAAATCTTCAAAAAGTAAAAGTAGTAAACTCTTTTCCACTACGACTCACTGAGGCGACAGTCGTGCTTTGAAGAACGGTTTTTGTTTCCACAGCAGCGGCTGCCCCACCTGCCCCGCCGACAGGCCTTGTACAGCAGATACACGTGGTTGAGGATGATGAACGGAGGGACCAGCAGCGGTCTGCTCGCGTACTCCATGATAAGGTGGTATCGATTGTACTTCCAGATTTGTTCCGAATTCTCCTGCACAGCCGAAAACGTGTTGCTGTGGAGAATAGAAATAGATCCATCAAAAACAACATCTTCCGCGTGATGGTCAGAACAGCTAAGTACAGCGAACAGAAAGTTAAAATAAACAAATCAGCGAGTAGCAAAGCTAACAAAACTATCGGCAACAACGGTGTTGATAAAATTAGCAAGAACTAAGCAAATATACACGGGAGGTTTTCATTGTTTATTTAGCAACTATTCCGCCGAAGTGGAGGTAACTTTTGAAAGCAGCGAGGTGAAAATCTTTTCCCAATACTGCAACAAGTAATTGTTTGGGAAAAAGTGTTTGGTACACACCAAACCAGTGAGCAGAAACTGTGGATTGATTTAAAGCTTGAGGCTTTCCGCGCGTCTCCATTCACAGCACTGGATAATTTGACCGAACCATTGTTCATAGTCGTGGCCCTGAGCCTTACTAAAAGCACGAAGCCAGGCAAGGATTTCTGGGTGCCTGGAACTCGACTCTTCTCATTTTCAAATACACAAGAATAGTTCGTTTAAGAAACTTTGAATCACTGTTACTTTCTTCAGTTCGTATTGCATCGTTCATCTTAAAATCCTGGCTACATCTACTGGTTCTTAGAGAAATTTTGCGCTTTGCCGTTTCGTTTCTTGATCCGAATCTGTAAACTAAACTCAAATACCTTGGTTGTTGTAAATCCAGTTTTTAAAAGCTAACAGTTCATACGCGGCTTCTGACTGAGACTAACTGTTGCCCTTTCATTTTATTGGTTTGTAAATTATATTAAATTGAGATATTAAATTAAATGCAATCATGTAAAACTACCTTCAATCAATTATTACTATCAATATTATTATTATTATCAAATTTAATATCTGAATCCCGTATCCCCGCTTTAAGTCTTTTCATCAAATCCACACTCGCATTATCATAAATCTCTTACTTGAAAATGGCGATAAGAAGATTTAACAAAAGTATATTTGCTATCAGCAAATAAAAAGCCATAATGGCGAGCACAATTTGGCTTCCATGGTTATCATACTTGGGAGTTCTAAAAAGGGTTGTATTCATGTCACCTAGAGAAAAGAAAAAAATAAATCACAATTACAGACATATAGTGAAAGCACTGTTCACAAACAAAACCATAATAAAGGCTGGGAAAGGAAGGTATTAAAGTACACTATTACAGTCTGGGCATTGGTTTCCTGCGGATTTTAATACACCCAGAGAGAAACTTTTGTTGACTGTACAATATACCTGTACAATACACTTTGACATATGTTGTCAGTATTGTTTTCGACCGTTTGACACAGCTGGGAGAAAACCTACCCCCATTGTACATTTCACTAACAAGTTTATTTCAGTTTTGTTTTTTTATTGTGTACAACAACGAAGATGAAGAAACACCAACACCAACGCGAAAGCAAATAGAAGTAAATTAGGACTCAAAACTTGCGATCACGAGCATACGATTTATTGACACGCAATAGCACTTGTAACCCTTATAGTAAGTTATGTATTTATTTCTATTATTTCTATTATTATTATTATTATCATTTCTTGAGAATTCTCTGATATTACACCATATAAAATGTGAAGTTCTCCTGTTGTACAGATATGTGTTCATTGAACCAACGCAAGCACTGACTATAAACAACATCGTCTACTAGATGATTGGTAGTAGTCATTGACAACAAGCTAAATTGTACCCCTCATTTAAAGGAAACAATAAAATCGTTTGCAAAGAAACTAAACCAGCTGAAATCACTTAGGTTTTTACAAACAAATACCCTAGTGCAGTTCTATTTTCAAGTAATCTTACCATCTATAACCTGTTGGGTTCTCGTCTGGGGCAACTACAATGAAACCCCTTTTCCGAGAAAAAAACGTATTCCAACAACAACAACAACAACAACAACAACATATTCTAATTCCACCACTTTGTGTATACACCTATTTCAGAAAAGGTTGACTTGCGGCAATAGTGAATACCATGACCGGAAGGAATTGTGGGTTGTAATGAATTTAGAATAGAATCAAGCTACTGCGAAATAAAGCTATAAATTTGATTCAAATGACAGCTACTTGCATGAGTCGCGAAGGATTTGAGCTTTATAATGCAACAGCTTGAATAGACTCAAACTTTTTGAAGGCCCAAAATTCCTTTCGGTCATGGTATTCACCGTTGCACCAGGTCAACCTTTTCTGAAATAGGTGTATGTGGGAAATGTTCAAAAGAAATGAAGCCAAAATGCCACAATTCAGGTGACTATCACCAAAAGTGTGGATGATCTCTTGGTATGGTTGCTGGTATGGTTGATCTGTTTGTATACTCCAAATGATTATTTTCTAAGAAATACTTACAGCTGTGTCTAACCTTCACATTTTAGGTTTTTACTGTCAGGTTTAGTTTGCCTCCCAGTCCTTATAAAGGCTGAGGGAATAATTGCAACCCAGCTTAATTGGTGAATTTCTGGCTGAGAAAGGTGCTTGCGTTTCAAACAGTTTTAAACCTGTGTTGAAACATGAAAAAGGATTGTTAAATTGCCGATAGAGCCTTTTACTCTTCCTCGAGCTTATTAATCTTTTCTAGAACGCTTAATTTGTTTCAATGGTTTTTTTTATTTCATTTCTTGCGAAGACCAGATCGGATAGCCAGTATCAATTTCATTAAATAAGCATTTAGAATAATCAGTGCAGTCACTGGGTTGCGATGGAACTCGATTTTAGATGACAATCTCTACATACTGAATTTTTTAACTGCGCCAAACTAAAAACATGCGCAAAGGAGCCCCAATCCCTGATCGGGATGTCTTCGTTTCCAACTGCAAGGAAAGAGGAATATAAAACGGCAGAATTGCCCTTTTTTGATCAACATCTTGCTTAAAACAGTTTTGCGTGTGTGATATTCTGTCGAAGTTTATCTACTAACTTTGTTTTCAAATGCTGAATTATCAGTATTATTTCAACTCTGTTGCTTCAGGATTGGGGCAAGTCGGGAGATCTGTCCAATCTCAACATCGAATGGCACATTCCCTCACAAGAGGAACAGTTGTTTTGCAAGGAACTGCTTGACACGTTCTTTCAGCCAGAGTTAAAAAAGTTAGAGAAAGTTGTTGATGGTTCAGAGACTTTACCGAGGTGAGTAAGTGTGAATATCCTTGCACTTGCGTCTGTATCTGTGTTTGTGCTTATGCTTGTGCTTGTGCTTGTGCTTGTGCCTGTGCTTGTGTTTGTGTTTGTGCTTGTGCTTGTGTTTGTGTTTGTGCTTGTGCTTGTGCTTGTGCTTGTGCTTGTGCTTGTGCTTGTGCTTGTGTTTGTGCTTGTGCTTGTGTTTGTGCTTGTGCTTGTGCTTATGCTTGTGTTTGTGCTTGTGCTAGTGTTTGTGCTAGTGTTTGTGCTTGTGCTAGTGTTTGTGCTAGTGTTTGTGCTTATGCTTGTGCTTGTGCTTATGCTTGTGTTTGTGCTTGTGCTACATGTAGTGTTTGTGCTTATGCTTGTGCTTGTGTTTGTGTTTGTGCTTGTGCTTGTGTTTGTGCTCGTGCTTGTGCTTATGCTTGTGTCTGTGCTTGTGCTTGTGTTTGTGCTTGTGCTTGTGTCTGTGCTTGTGCTTGTGCTTGCGTCTCTAGCATAAACAAGCCTTTACTTTTTGCACCTAATTTCTGTACAGGGAAGAGTTGGAGCAGTGTCTGAACATATGCCACAGAATTCTCAACGGAGCCACGACCCTTCTCCCCGACTGGGACAAACCCCTTTTAGAAAACGTGTAAGTGATAACACAGGCGTGCCGAATTTTAACAAAGCTAACTTCTGGATGCTCTTGTTGTTTTCAGTTTAATTGTATTTCCGCATTGAGAAAATTACAGTGTTAGATCTTAATTATAACTTAAAACAGTTCCGTGGCGAGGCGGCTATAGGTAAGGAAAACCGTAGGTCGTATTAAAAAGCCACCGTACAATATATTGTGTAGTTCTTAGAACAAAACCTGATACAGGTGGGTTAGCAGTTGCTCTACATGTAGTAGTGTACCAAAAAATCCCACGTTAAAGCCCCCCCCCCTGGTTATACGCCCTCCTCTATGTATAAGCCCATCTGCTTGCTAACAAAGTTAATATTCCAGTTGTAAGCCCCCCCGGATATAAGCCCTCCCATATAAGGCCAATCTATTGTATTCCGACTATAAGTACCTATTTCTAATTGATGTTCCTTGTTTCCTAATAAAAACCACAATTTCAAATCGAAAGTTAGGAAGCTGTAGTGCATATTAAACGTACGGTATGTTAGTTTTAATTTATTTCTCAGATAGTATCTGCTCGTTCTGAAACGTTTTTCATATACCGTTGAGAAGCTCACCCAACACCCCTAACCAACTTATGAGCCCAGAGCTTAAATGTGGGATTTTACGGTATACACCTAGGCTGTAAAGTGTATCCGGCTTAGAAAGTATTAATATGTATTCTTTCTGTTCTATGTCTGACTGTTAAAGATGCCAGTATTAAAATACCAATTTATATATTATGTTCTCAATTGGTGGGGCTGTTTTAGGCAACCCATTCAACTTTAATAAGATAGAGTCAAACTTGTGACACTACGTGCCGAAAGAACAGGTGCTCTGTGTTTGCATAGTACTGCTGAATGTGAGCACTGGATGGTTTATAATGATAACTTTTTGATTGCTATAGTGGACACAAGACCATGGTTGCTAGAGGAAGACACACAAATATCACCACTGTGAATCCAGGTGCGAAATTAACTTTTGATTGTTTTGGAAATTTGGTAAGGCAAAGGTGTCGGTTATGTAATCGTAATTTTAGGGAATTAGGTAAATTTAAATGTTCATGTAGGCAGTGGCTTACCGTGATTGAAGTTATCAGTTGAAACTATAAAACATGTTGTGCCAGTCAAGGAAGTTAATGGTGGTTCTAGTAAACGTACAATGTGTGCATCACATCGCTTGGTTGAAAAAGTGTTAAACTTACATAAGAACCAGGTTCATTACCCATGAATGTGGTACACGGGAGTGTATATACCTTCGAGGATTTGGTTCTTAATGCACCAAGAAACAACTCTGACAAGACAGTAAAAGTCCACTTTGGAAAAACAGTGAAGTAAATTTGCAAGTGGTTACAGGACTGAAACATCTCAATCAAGGGAGAAACTAGATCTTTATCAACTTCTTCAATTATAGAGTAGAAACTTATTTATACAGGTGTCACATTCAGTACAAGACTTTTTTTTACTGTTTTGTTTTAAAGTATTTAAGTTAATACAAATGTGAGTTTTGTCATCCAGTTTTCGCAAAACTTTAAGTGTTTCCAGCCAACATTGCTTGTTTTCCTGAAACAATGCAATGTTTGTCAGATAAGCTTTTAATGGGCGAAAGCAGTATTTCATGGCGGATCAGATAATGACAATCGGCCAAGTTCTGCTGGACAACCAAAGTTAGATCCTTTACAGTGGATCCCTAAAACTTGTTTGCGAAAGCGGACGTATAGTTTTTCAATTGGATGGTATCTTTTATTAAAGTGTATATATCACTTGTGGGGTTTTTTCATATTTAGAATCTACTTAACGTTCTGATCTACAAAGCAAAAAAA
>JAOEHT020085776.1:0-13234 GCA_025448195.2 Parazoanthus atlanticus | reverse complement strand
AAAAAGAAACAAGATTCAGAGATACAATATGTAAGAGGGTGAAAGGCGGATACTATATGCTCGATAAACAATTCCGGTACCAACGGCCTTATCGATCTTGCATCTCCCACAGACAAAACAAAATAACAATGAAAAAGAAAATATTGCATAGTAAAAGGCCAAGTTTAATACTCACTTTGGAAGGTGTAAGGCAGTTAAAATATCAATTATTAAAATAGCTTTAGTGATCGACTTGGAATCATCAAGTCGGTAGTATCAGAATATGTTGGTTTTGCGCCAGGACTTGTTGCAAAGGAAATTCTAAATTAAACAACCCACATGATGAACACTGATAATACATAATTTGCTTTGAGTGCTTTCTCATAGGTGTATGAGGTTAATGTTAAACAGTATAGGCTACATATAGTTTCGTTTGAAACACGTGTACTTTGCATTTTCGATCAGACTTGGAACTTTTAGTATATACGTAGTCGTTGTCAGTTTCGCCAGGATACTCTGTTCCACAAACAAAGTGAGTCACCACATCTGATAAGACACATCTCACGCTGAGGTCCAAAACATCTTAAACTTGGCAGCCATTACTCGTATGATTCTCAATTTATTAATTTAAAGCATGGGAGATATTGATTCGTAGTCAACATTCTAATTCCACCACCAATGCTTTTACAAGCATTAAATCGCAAGACATGGCTAAAACTGTTTGTTATTTCAAGAAAAACCAAATAAGTGGGTTGGAGAACTCCTACTGAAAGCAAGTAAAAGGATAGTTGTATATCCTGCGTGTTTGCAAGTATCATGGGTTTCCAATTAACCACCTAGACATGCCGGCTATTTCGAAGTATCTGCCAAATTGACAAACTCTTTAATCGTACTTTCAAATTTGACTATACTAAGAATGTAATTTTAATTTCAGCTTTAGGAACCAAGGTCGATAAGAATCTATGGGAAAAAAAATTACCTACCTAGAAAACTTTCTAAGCGACCTTTTGCCAGATCTAGAAAAACGGAACCGGCCCATAGACACGCGGGATGTGGCAAGAGCACTCGTGTAACATTGGCCTTAATTGAGTGATATATTACTGCACTGAGCACGGGCAAAGAAGATTTATTTGTTAGATAATATCGACGAAGTTTCTCCGTAATAAAATTAATGATGGTTTTACCATTTAAATGTATCACAATCCAAAGAACATTACTTGAATTAACTTCACCGCGCCATCCCATAATTTGTTAAGCAACATGGACAAAAGCATGGTTCACACTACTTCAACTTGAAACAGGAATGTGTTTTCGTATAACATGATTCATATACTGGTGGTCAGTGCCGTATCCAGACCAAAAAACACGACTAGGCAAGAAATGCGAGTGTCGGAGGAACATAGTCATTCACCCCTAGGCCTCCCAAAAATTGAAAAGAAAAAACATTAATTTCCGACTGATATTTTCCCAACTACTGAACGGCATCATGCTACTTCAGCATCCAAATGAAAAACAATGTGCATTGTATAAATATATGTTTTAGCTCATTTTGGAGAGTAATAGTTGCCATAGTAACTATTACTGTAATGATTTGTTTCTAAAATATGTCAGTCTTGGTAAAATGAAATTTTTGTTTTTAAATTTTGACGTTGATACTTTAACCAAACCTGGAAAACTAGCCCTTTTTTCAAATGTATTAGCGTATATATTTAGCATAAGTGTCACTAACATGCTTTAAACACCGCTTAAGATAGGAAGTTGTAAGCAATAAGCGTGAAGCCACTGAGTTAAAAAAGGAAACGAGATTCTAAGGTGCCAGATGTAAGAGGGTGAAATGCGGTTATTATACGCACGGTAAATGATAAACGAATTCCAATACCAACAGCCCAGCTATCGATATTGAAATCTCCCGAAGACAGACTAAACAAAATAACAATGAAAAAGAAAACATTGAATAGTATAAAAAGCAAAATAACTTTCTATTTTTATTTTTTTATATTTTGTGGCGGACTTGTTACCAAGGAAAATTAATTAAACAAAGCTTACGATGTTGATATTAAATTCATAATAAATAAATCATAATTTGGTTACAAGTGTATGAGGTTAATATTTTAAACAGTATATGCTGTAGGTTAGTTCGAGAGACACAAGTTATTTTGTGCTTTCGATCAGGCTTGAAACGTTAAGTCTATTGCCAGAGGTAATTGCTGTTTTTGCCAGGTATAGCGGCCGGTACTCTATTTAACAGACGAACGCATGCGCAAGAGTCAATAGCCGATAGCTATGGTCAAAACTTTCCGTACAGAACAATAAGGAAATCCTCATCGCGGCTGATTTTAAGAATATAAATGGCGCCACCCGTTTAGTTTTCTTTGTTATTGGCCTCATTCATTCATGACGCTTTCTGTGGAGATTTCATGACAAGAGACAGAGTGGCAACTCTAATAGGTTTCGACAGTTTGCACGAAAACAAAAAGTCAAAAACCTTCCTTGCTGGGAAGCAAGCGACAAGAAGATTAGCTGCAAGGCGACAGCGAACTCTCGTTTGGAAAACGTCCCGTCTGCACATTCTATGGGTGGCAGACAAACTACACATTGAAGTAAAAGTTTTGATTGGTGGACTAATTTTACTTTTGAACGACTTATCGTTGCAGCAACCAGCGAAGAGATTGATGAACAAGAAGTTACCAAGGCGAAAGTTAAGGCAACTCACTTAAGAATCCTGCATGTTTTGAAGGTAGGTGATCATGACATAATCTATTTTCATACAATCACATGTACAAATTAACTTTAGATTTTGTGCTTCAAGTCGTAAATTTGTGGTTCCATTTATTGCTTTAAGATTCAGGTTTAAAATAGTTCTTACAAGAAACCATTAATTTCATATGTATATGAAAGTAGGTTAAAAAAGAAAGATATTTAAGCTCACAGTTATAATATCATATGGAAACTGTTTGACATACTATTTTGCCAATTCATTGCTGGAGACACTGTCAGTTCAGTGCTGGTATTGATTTCGCGTGTCGTTTAGCCGTTTTGGAAAAAGTCATTCATTTCAAACTCAAAGATGAAATTCTTGATACTCGTGATTTTTTTAAGGAAACTAATATTTTCTATCTATTTGAAAATCTTTTACAGTTCATTTCGTAATTTTGCGTATTTGCCAACTCCTGGGAAACGACGGTGCTTCAGAAAAATTGCACACGCGATCGATAAATCTTTGCGGCCACAGACATAATTATATTTGATTTACCATGCAATTCATATGTTGATTCAGCTATTCAATGCGTGCATTTTTTGCTTTCCGTCCGTTCTCGTACTGCCCAATCTTTAGTATAAAAACACTAACAATTTTAAAAGGGCTTTTAAAAAAATGGTGTTGACAAATGTTTCAGATCTACGTGATAATTTGGCTAAAAATATTTGTGTGGATTTGGTAATTTATGTTTGTTATGTACAACTCAATTTTCAATCTTTCAACTATTTGTTCATGTAGTGGTTGTCATATTAACGAACTGGGGCGCCTCAGAGTGCATGTTAAACAAGTGAAGTCTATACAGTTTTGATATTTTTCACTTCTAAACTAAGAAATTGTGGGATATTTTGCTTCCAAAGCGCTTGGCTTTATTTTACTAACATTCTATTGCGGGAAATTACAAGAAATGTGCGCCAGTTGGCGTCTGTTAAAGCGTGCATGTAAATCGAAATGATGTGTGCCGAAATAGAACCGGCTATTTGATATGTGAATATAATCATGATATATATCGCTAACTCCTTTCACTACTTAATGAAATATCCTTACATTTATTCGAATAAATTAAACTTCGCAAGGTCAACTTTCGCTTCGGTGCCAGACAAAGGCTTGGCTACTTTTCAGGAACTGTGAAAAGGGCTGTTATGCTTGTAGGATGAGGGGGACGTTCATGTGCGAGTGGTAATTGATATCTTTAACTGCAAAGACTTCTGTTGGAACACACATACAATTACGTCGCGGCTGAAAGTTGTTCTTGTCAGTCTAAGAAAAATTAAGTAAACACGTTTTCATTAAGGCACTTCGTTGTCTTTTAATATTGAAAGCTGTAACGAGCTCACCCCACTCTTAACACACTTTGCCTGAAACATAACCCCTCGCTCAGAATATGTCCCGATATGTCCCGTAAAGAATCTTGTTCTCCCAACGTTTAACGGTTAAAGACTTAGGTCGCTTTCCGTTTAACCGGTCTGGTCGGCCGAAAAGAACTGGTTCTGGCCAGTGCAAATGGAAAGGCCAAGGCCAACATTGCTGGCCAATCACAGACAAGTCCCAACTCTGCTAGCAAAAACTGAAGTACTGAAGAAAGCGCGCGCATATTTCTTCCCGCTGCAACTCGCAACTGAAATTCCCGCGCTTTGGCCGACCGAAACGGGAGAACTCAGCGACTCTGACCCATGAGCTGGGCAGTCTGGCCAGGAGCAGTTCCAATAATGTATACGTTCCATTTGAGAACTGACTAATCGGACTGGTCGAAATGGTCAAGTGAAAAGCGCTCTTAATTCCAAGAACAAGCTCATTTCAAAAAAGGGAGTGCAAGATTGTAAAAATAGCATTAAATTATCTGCAACTTTGTATCTCAGACGTGTATTTGGTATTTGTGACTTATATTTCATTGCTTGATAACTGTTCATTCAGAGCTTGACATCAGGATTCAGTTTTGTTTTAAGAAATTCAGTTATATACATGTTCTGAATAAGTAGTGAAATACAACCACAAAAACACAAGTCCTAGCGGAACTAAACTTGGCAAAATTCATATCTAATTACACAACATATTGCATTACATTCTATTTTCGACAGAGCTGTGACGTGTCATTGAAAATATCAGATATGGAGAGCTACAAATATCTACCTATTATTATTATTATTATTATTATTATTATCATTATTACTAATAAAATTTATTTACTATCGCTATTCTCACTATCAAATATTTTAAATCCAGTTGCTGCATGCACGTTAAGCCTAATATGATTGTGCTCATCAAAACAGCTCTTCATACTTCTATACTGGCACTGTGTATACAGCTTACCCGTATCACATATTTTTTATACAGCCAAAAAAAAAAACCCAAAAAAAAACCCCAAAAAAACAGTATATAGAAATAACTACGAACTGATGTAAGGTTGTTGTCACTCAGTTTATCAATTTTGTGCTTTTAAAAGCGTACGAAAACCTATGTATTTAGTTTTCATTCAAGTTATTTTCATTCATTTACACCGGAGTGTTACATTCAAGTCTTAAAAAACGCCCAAATTAAGAAACTTAGTTATAGGTGGTACAATCGACTATAGCCAATGCTATAAGGGTTACACTCTTACATCCAACCATTTGTTGTAGTCAATAAAGTTCCTCTCATTTGTGTTATGTTTGTGACAATATTTTTATATAAATACACTGAAGTCAAGTGTTTCTTTTTCATTGGACAAGTGTATATTACTTTTTTTACTATAATTTTTGACCCTGTTTATGATAAACTTTCGAAATCCAAAAATGTTATACCCTGTTTATGATCAGAAAGTCGAAAAAATATACCCTGAATGACGGCACGTCCCGTTATAGCATATATATTAGAGTGCCCCCTCCCCCCCCCCCCTCCCCTCCCCGGGGGAGAAATAGTCACACTAATACGCTAGCTCTTTCAACAACATTCTCAACTTTTAACTGCCGATATGCGTACGGATTGAGGCATGCAGGCGCAACGCCATAGTTACGTGTAGTATCCATTATTAAATGTCCTCGTTTGTCCTTGGCCTAATCGTGCCAGATACGTGCTAGGAGTGAACAGTTGTACAATCGACCAAGGACCCGAAGAAAGACACTCTTAACTTGAAATTTTAAATAGTCTTAGTGCGCGGAATTCAAACGCCAGTTTCTTACGAAGATTTTTTGAGCGAAATATTGCTGACTTTCTACTGTTTTGTGTTTTACCATATCAGCTTGTATTTTAACATTCTTGTTGCTGAATATCTGACTGAAAAACCCTCATGGAGGTATATTATTCAAACAACAACAACAACAACAACAACAGTATTTCATGGACTTCGGGACACATTTATATGTACGTAGCCTCGATGACGGAATTTTTTTAAAAAATCTAAAAGTACATAGCATGGTCAGTCTAAAATATGTTTTAGAAAATCATTCTTTTCGTTAGATAAAAATCGATAGTCGAGTTTTAGTTCCAGACTGGCTTTAAACGAGTCAGTTGATTCTTACCAACTGGATACTTGCACAAAGTAAACCGAGCATTAATAATAATGTATTGAAGTTTCCGTGACTTCTTTTTATCTAGTTTGCCGTTCTTTTGTCTTTTGTGTAAGCCTTAACTTCGTCAACACGCGCGCCCAATGTTATAACTTTCTTATCAGCAATTATCTTATATTACTTCAGCGCCATTGATTTTCAATGAATTTACTTCCCCAGGGCTCCTCTCGCCGGATTCCCGCCCACAGCAGACTGACTGTTTCAGATCATCGCACCACCTACGGAACCGGTTTATTAAACCGTGTACTGATTCCAGTAACATGCGACATAAAATCAGTGATTCAAATTAAGATCATGTTTTATTATTTGGTTTGTGCAGTCACTGAGACGGAAGGGCAACGAGGCGGGAAGGGCTCGATCACGTTTCGCGAAAACTAGATTAGTTACTTCGCCTTCACTTCTATATTTGTAAAAGATTACCAACTTCACGTTTTCATTCACGGGAGCTTTTTAAAAATAACCAATTCATATCTGAATAATTTTTAGACAATTCGAGGTTTCAAATGTGAACCCTTTACCTCCTTGAGAAAACAGTATCTGTTGTACAAAGGTTCTTACTGTACTTTTCGTTTCATTGACACTGAAAGGAAATCCAATCGTGAAAATATACACTTTTTGTACATGACTGGCCAAATCTCGTGCAAAAGTGACACAAACGTGACTGAGAAACGGCTTTTTAAAAATTTAAAATAGTTAAAACTTGAATAAGGCGTGTCACTCAGTGCACGCACATAAACGAGATCGTAATCGCTTTACTCGGCTGAGTGCACGCGCTTGATATGGAAATTTCAAAGACAAAAACTCCCCTGAGCAAATATTCAACGCAAATACAAATATTCATTTATTGATAGCCGGTAATTGATCCTGGCATTGTTTCAGAGTTCATTTGTGATTCATATTGAGTGCACTGAGTCAAGTTTTTCAATTTCATTTTCCAGTGCCATGTCATGTGTAGTAGCTAGCGGGTGTCGCATTGTCGGGTGTCACGACGGGACCTCTATCCGAGTGTGATTTGCCAGTGTACTTTGCACTGGCCAGGAAACGTAAACTTAAGGACGTGTTCTTTAAACTTCCACAAAGTAATTTAGCGTGGGTAATTCAGAATTTGGCCGTGGGATTGCAACATAAGAAGGAGTTGATGTTGTTGTTGTGACATTTCAGCCGTGCTTCATTGCTCTCAGCTCCGTGCGATTCCGTGATCACTGATATCAGTCAAGCAAAGTGCGAATACACAACAGCATTGATTTGTACTGAAGTTTCTGTATAACGTTCGCAACGTTCTTCAGATTTAAATTTAACTTGTTTCCCAAACAATCAAGAAGTTGGACTTTTCTTCGTTCGAGAGCGTACTCCAGGTTAGTATCACGTTGACGGGACCTGACAGAGGTATTAAATACGGTCACTATTTTTATCTGCAATTAGTGCGATTTATTCAGTAAGACGTTGACTTCGAGTTTGACTTTCTATCTCTGTATCTAGCAGCATTTGGGTTATCTGCAAGATAAACTACTTTCGGGTTTTTATGCGTTCGGAACTCGCGGTTGCTGTCTCGTAAATCGAGTTGCACGGAAAATTTCGTTCAACGCTAGGCGCGCTAATGTGGTATTTAGTAATGGCATGAAAACAATCTGACAGAATTTTAACAATTTATGAAAGTGGTCATTAAAGCATTACGCCAGTTCTCTGAAAGATTTTGTTCCAGGGAGGTCAAGAAGCTGGACAACTAATGTTTTTCTTGCTTATTTTTCGCAGGCAATCGTTCCACATTTTGAGATAGTTCACGATCGACACAGTTTGCTTCCAGAGCGCGACTATTCGCCGCAGGACCTAGGCCTTGAAAATGGATAACGTTAATAATGGAACTCTTTCGAACATAACAACCACAGTGCCAAGCTTATTAAAACTGCGATCACAGCCTTGGACAACTTCTGGGGGCGAATTTGTTGCCGCCGTTGTGTGTTTAGGTAAGTATTCAGATTTAAAAGTATGACTGGAAGTGTTTTGCCAACTTCTAACACCGGATACCCCCGACTGCGTCATACTAAATCAGATCATCTCATCTCTTTATCCAATGTTGAACTAATTTCTCGAAAATTCAAGTCAAAACTTCATCTTAGAACGTTATAAAACTTCAATGGTAATTATAGAATTGTGTAAATCCTTGAATGGTCAGCTTATTATAAAACATCTTATTGGGAGAGATGATTTTGTGGTTTGTTTTATCAGATTTTGCAATACTGATGATCAGACTAATGGAATATTTAATAATCTGTTGTTTTGCTAAGGAATAACGGAATAAATAAGAATTTCTGAAGAATTTTAAATGACATGAGGAACAAACATGTAACTTGAAAAAAAAGCATCAAGTACAACAAACTGAAAATAATCCAACGCTATAAAAACAAAAACACTATATACAGAAACTTAAAAAGGCAGTAAACATTTTAAAATCCATTTTTGAAATCAAGGCCCTTCGGCTTCAAGGCTTCGTGTTGATCGTGAAAGTAATATATTTAGTGAAATCAACCGTTCAACAAAACAAAATGATAGCGAGCACAGTATCGAGACACTGACTTCTATTTTCAAAAGAACCTGGTCGATAACTGTTTCAAGACAAAGAATGAAAGCAAAATTGATAAAATTTGAATTTTACTGAGCGAAAACAACGAGTTGCTGTCAGTGGGGTTAGGGGCCTTTAAATGACGAGGAAACAGGCAGCAAAATGATCTCAGAGCGTTAGAAATGTTCGGGTGTCTCTTGAACTTGGACCACTTGAGTTCTCCAACTGTTTTTCAAGTTTTCATAGCTAAATCACGGTAAGCCTTCTTGTTATCATGTTATGCCTGAGCATGGTAACATAAAAGGGAACCAAAAAATATGTAAGGCATGACAACCAATATTCAAGTTATTAAAACGTTTGAATTGATTAAGATTTAGATAACCAAATTTATTAAACCCTTTTTAGGATTGCAAATGCTGCAATTATACATTGATTGGAGTTATAAAATGCGTTTTAGAAGTCGACAATGCTTCCTAAAAATAATTTGATACTGTATGTCAAATGTTTCAAGCAGTTAAATAGTTCTCTTGTGGTAGCTGGCACAAATATGAAACCGGCTGGGAGAGTGATCCTATGGCCAAGACAACAAATAATTTAGTTAGACTCCAACTAAAAGTGAGTGCTACTACAGGGAAAAAAAAGGAAAAGGAAATCGTCGGTCGGACTTCCGGTCGCGAAACCCCCAAAAAATTAAAAGTATGTTTTCGGTTAATTTTGGCTAACAGTTTAATAATGTCCAATGACTGACGCAAAACACTAGCACGAGTGTTTCGGCACCAAAAAAATGTCAGCTTGTGGTAGGTTCTCCGTGGGTTCATCATTCTTCTTGTTTATGCCAATTACGGCAAGGTCGGAAATTGGCGATCTTATTAACCCGAATTGTAAAAGCTTTAAAAAATCATATTTGTAAAACGGGGACCAATATTTTGAAGGGGGACCAAATCCGCAAGTATTGCATTAAAGGGGACTGAATCGTTCGATTGTGTTCGATCATGTTCAGTAATCGAGCAAATTCGTACTCACTGAAAAATATTTGGGTCAATCGAACTTAATCGAACAATAGTAAATGAAAAGGAAACAAACAAAAATCGAACAAAATCGTACGATTGAGTTTGATTAAGTTCGATTAAGTTCAATTAAGTTCGGTAATCGTATTCACTGAAAAGTTTGGGTTCGATTTTGTTCGATTACCGAACATGATCGAACACAATCGAACGATTAAGTTCGATTATATTTGATTATGTTCGATTAGCGAACGTTCGATTGCCTACCCCGGGAAATATCTTTAATAAAGACGATTATTCATTATTCATTATTATTATTGTTATTGTTATTGTTATTGTTAATATACGTTTTAGCAGAAAAAGCCGGTACGTTGCTTTGCCACGTCATTGCATTCTAGTAAGACATTGCAGTACATCTAGAATGCCAACAGTAAGGCGTCTGGTAAACACTTCAATCACATTTGTTGGTATATCGTCCGGCAAATCTAGCATTTCCTTCCCTCTAACAAATATTTGAAAAAACACAGTAAGCGGAATTAGCATGCTTTTTATCAAGCGCGATGGGTGTGTGTCGTATGCATTTCATTTTTCCCACTGTCTGCACATATTATCATCTACTATATGTTTCAGTGCCTGTTTTCTGTTTCACACAAAGTTGCATCGGTGTTGTCGGTTCAGCACAACGTTTACAAAATATCAATGATTCTGGTCTAATCTCACTACAAAGTTTAAATTGCGACTTCTGTTGCAGTCCAAGGAGTGAGAAAAGGATGATGGGAAGGACTTCATCTTTAACCAAGCAAACTCTTGAACTAAAGGCGTAGATCGACTGTCCAGCTTTCTTTTCGATTTGTTTATGCTTTAGTTTCATCAAGTCAATCGAAAAAAAACCTGACCCCCCATTGTTAATTAAACTTAAGTTGAAGGTCGTTTACAATACTGAACCAGTAATTTCGCTAGCTTGCAGTGGAACTCGATTTTCGATGACAATCTCTCTCTGCTACCGAAAGTTTTCAACTGAGATGCGCGCAAAGGATGCTGGACCCCCTGTTCTGGACAATAAAACTAATCCTAATTGTTGTCTTTTTTCTCGATTATTTCAGCACTGGTGTCCTTGGTGGGCCTATTTGGAAACTCCACGGTCATATCGATAATCAGCTTCGCCAGGCATAGGGGTCAGCGGTCTCCCGTTCAGCTCTTCCTCCTTCACCTTGCCATATCAGACATGATGGTCTGTGTTCTTTGCATCCCTCTCACAATATGGGTAAATTTTCACTTTCCCGAGAAAAGCAATTCATATGATGGAATCGTGTGCAAGTTCACCAGGTTTTTGCAGGTAACTATTCTAAGATTATCCTAGAACTTAAAAATAATAGCAATAATTATAATAATAATTATAATAATAATAATAACGATAATAATATTATTTATCTCAAAGCCTAACCAGGCATGTTGACAGACAGACAAACAGCCCAAAACAAACTTTAATGCGACGATTGCGTAGTTGCAATGCACTGATGGAAAGAGTTGTAAACCAAGATAACTGGGATTGGATTTTGGACTAAACTGTGACTTTCTTTCTTCTTTTCATGTAGTACCTTGCACCATCAAGCTCCATAGCGCTACTAACAACGATCAGCATCGATCGCTTCTACTCACTGGTAAAACCATTCAAGTCCAAAACCTTCTTTCTCCGCGCCAAACCGATGATCATAACCGCCTGGATATATGCGGCACTCATAATGCTTCCTGCGTTCTACTTCAGCAATACTGCAGAACTTGTCACAGAAAGTGGAACCTTTTACTACTGCGCCACAGTGCCTAACAACAACTTTGCTGGATTTGTGTATTTGGTTTTCTTGTTCCTCGCCGCATTCCTTTTTCCCGCCTTAACACTGGGAATCTTGTACTTCAGAGTTGCACGGACGGTTTGGGCTCGCGAAAGGAAAATCTCCCGCCATGGGGACTCTATTACGAGCAGACACCGAGTCATCATTGAGCGATCCAAAAAACGTGTCACCAAGATGTTGCTGACCGTTGTTGTGGTTTTTACTGCCTGTTGGCTGCCGTTTGTTCTGTACACAGGATTTATTGAACGCTGGGTAGCTCCCTTCCCAAATCCGTCCGATGGTGTTCGCTTCATCACGTATTGCATTGGACTTTTCAACTCGGTTTGTAATCCTGTTATCTACTTCTTCAGCAGCGAGAGTTTTAAAAAGGAGTCATTAAGAAATGTTTGTTTGGAGAGTAATAGCGGCGGCATAAACGCGTTTGGGAACATGTCGCAAAATACCGTAAGCACGCGCGCTTCGCGTTCGAGGACTCTCAGTAAGCTGTCAGTCATCATACCGCCGATTATGACGCGAGAGCGCCGTCCAACACAGGAAACGCGAAATGTGAGCGACATTGCGGAGCCGGTGGAGCGTCAAGTTTACGATACAAAATTTTGAGCGCATCTTGCGTTCGGCGCCGCATTCCGTAAATCGAACCGTACTAATGGTTCAAGGACAATGACCGCAGTAATGCATTGCGAGCCTCCAGGTATTACTTCACTACGAGAACCGCGTTATCTTACAAACTCATAGTGATACACACGATTTTCGTTAAGGAAGAATACAAAATGGAAAATGCAGCTAATATGAAAACACATTTCAAGTACACAGCATGCAATACAGTAAGGCACAGGTATGTTACAATTGCGAGTTCTTTTGGTCAAACTCGTTGTAGATTCATGGGCAAATGAGGCACGCAAATTCTGATGGCGCCTAGCTTACGGACGCAAAGGGTTGTATCACAGAATCATTGCGCAATCTTTCCAGTGCTCGATAAAATACTTTAAAGATACAAAAGTATAAACCATTATAAAAAATAATCACTCTGGTACAGTAAAGCTGCATTAAATTTAAAAAGGCTACAATCAATATAGTATTGATTGTTCCTTGCTTGGGCTCTCGCTCAGAAGGTATTATATGGGATAATTGTACAGCACTTCAACTTACCACATTTGTATCTATATATCTGTTTATTAGTGCTGAGCGGCCAAACCTTAATGTTTATCCCTCACTTTAGTATTGATTATGTTTTTCTCTTATATGATAGAAACGGATTGAAGTTATGAGTGGTAAACTGAGCAACGTTCTTGGTTAATGTGACATGCTTTGTTGTTTACCCAGTTAGATCATTTGGACCAATACACTTTGTTTAGAAAATGAGAAGAACTAACTTTGAAAGCAACAGTTTGGCATGGAACTATGAACAGGAACTCTATATAATTAGCCAGTAACAAAACGAGGAAGGGACTGGGTCCGAGTTTCTCATAATTAATCTAATTAGGTAATGAACTCCTTCACAAGAAAGCCAACATTAAAATGAGTAAGTTTGTCAGGTTTGG
>JAOEHT020085698.1:0-13235 GCA_025448195.2 Parazoanthus atlanticus | reverse complement strand
ATAAGCATGTATGCTTTAAAGTAGGCTCCTCACCACTCCAATTCAGTATGTAATTATTAAGAAATGATGTAAAAAATCTTGGAAGTGATGAAATAAACTTGATTGATTGATTGATTGATTGAAGGAAGCTATTTTGTAATTTAGTTGAATTCTATTCCAAAAAATGGTTTTCACCAACAATATAAGTGTAAATTGGCCATCAATTCACCAAGAAATGTTGACAAAAATTGATACAATATAGTTACTGGAAATTTACATTTCAGTAACCACAAAACTTTTCTTGAGGATAAAAATACTGATTTTGGAAATACTGCAGGTGGGTCGCCCTGCATCAATCCTATCATGAATCATCAGATGTGATTTTGAACTCATTAAATAATTACAAAAACCCCTTCAGCACACTGGTCTATGTATATAAGTACCTTCTTGTCTTGGGTGATGAGCCAGGAATTGGAACATACAAACCTCCCAATCTCTGAACAGACATGACATTAAAACTAACAGCTGAGAACATACTACACTCAGTCTGGTGATCTGAGAGCAGCTCACAGCTACCACAAGAATTACCAGACTAAAAGATTTATTGAACTGGCATCAACTGTCTGTAGCTCCAGGTAACCAAGGAATGCAGTTGATTTACCAACTGTCATTAAATTTGCATAAAAATATAGAGTTGATAGTAATGTTTGCTTTGGACAATTTAGCACTTGAGTGAAAGGGCATTACCTTTTGTTTTTTTTAAATAATACATTTAGGCTGACAAAGGTTATAATAAACTTAAGAAAGTATTCAATTTGGATTTTATCAAAACAGTTTGGGTTTTCTTAAATTTATTGTGATTTTGTCAGTGTCTTGCAGATAAGTAATATCACTGAAAAATCACTATATTTTGCTTAACCTCGTCCAATTCTGCCAAATACTTAATATGGTGCCTTATCACGGCTTATGTCAATAATGTGCTATCAACTATATACATGAAAATTATTGACAAGCATTGTTATGAATATCAACTATAAACAAACACACAAACAAACAAACAAACAAACAAACACAAAAAAAGTAACACTAACAGATTTGATTATGAAAAAATATAGCCATGGTAATTATTGACACCGAAAGTCATTACACGTACACCGATCGTGAACAAACTGCTTCACACACATCCAACCAAAACAAGCAGACATTCTTTCGAACTTTCAATGCATGTCCAATAAACGGACAGCGGATATTGGTAAGCAATTCGAAATTGCGCGCGCAGAATCTCACCTGAATTTGGCAGACAAAGAGGAAGCAAGCCTTAATTCTTTCCAATGATGACCGTGTGAAGTCAGTCCCTTTGTAGTCATAATGCTCACGATCCACCAACACTGATGATCGGTCAAATGTAATAACTAACTTCGCAGGTAATATATTAACAAAAAGCCGATATCGTTTTCATGGAAACTCCACGCGCAGCGAGGTGCGCGCGAGTAATTTTTCCGGCAGCGCGCACCCTGCATGACTGAAAAGGTATGAGAGATCAATCTTGTTTATATTTAAATGCAGGGCTCGTGCTTCTGCAGATAAAAAAAAGAAGCTTTGCTTTTGTATTCCGCCTTTTTTGCCATGAAAGAACTGAATGAGGTATACATTTGATTACTTTCTCTTGTAAAATATATTTTTAAATACTTTGAAATCGAGTTCATCAGCTCGCGATTGTAAATGCACATCACACTGCACTTTAGTATTCATCATGACTTCAACCGATTTTAAAAAATTAAACCTAAAAACGGGTCATAACAAATATTACCACATATTACGTACAAACTACCCGATTATTTTATAATTCAAATATTATTTGGCTTCAAATCTTGAGGCGCCTATGCCGACGACACATTTTGATATCCACTGAAACTTGGCAATGGTGAAAATTTTACATGTAATTTCATTCCAAAATTAATCAGACATTTCGTCATATTTTCTCGGCGTTATCCACAAATCATACAGCAGTAATCTGTTCAATATTCTGGTCAGTTTCAGTTGTTTAATAACATTTGCAAACAAGGAATTTTGAATCAAAACATTGGCTTTGGCGAGTCAGCTGGAAGTTTGTAAGTTTTATAGCGATTTGAAGAGTTTGAAATTGTCACTTCATGTTTCTTTTTCGCGATAATTGCGATTACCTTCAACAGCTGACACAAAATGACTTCTCGTATACATATCCTATTTACGGGTAAAATTACCGAAAGGTCAACAATGTCCTCAAATAAAACCAGAGCCTTTGATAACACATTTTGCACACATCGTGATCGATCAAACAATCGAGCAATGGCGAAGGATTAGCGTTTTCTACTCACTCGGGAGCCGTCTTTGGTACTGCCGAGGCAACTCTTTCCTTTGATTCCTTCTTCTTCGGAGCCTTGGAAGCCATTGTTTAGATGGACACAGCTATTATAGCATTTTAGGTTGATTTTTGTGAAAGAAGAAATATATCCCCTTTCTTGTCAAGAGTTGGTCGCTTTCGTGGTTGTCACGTCAACGCGAAGCTAAAAACACTCGACCCAGTCTTTGTGACAAAAACTTACCCGGTCAGTCACGAACACGATCGACCGGAACGACCTGGGTCTAACCTGTCTCGTACCGGAAGTCAGCCGTCTTGGGCGCGGGGGCTAGGCAACTCCGGGCCAGCTATCCCTTTTCTCTAATAAAAAACTTCTTCACAGCAAGAGTTTTGTAGTTAACACCTGTCTCTAACAAAAGTATCTTCTCTCCAAAGCGCTTTACAATACAGTCTATGGTGGAAATAAATTCATTAAGAAAGGAAGGACGAAATACATTTTTTTATAATTCGAGATAGGGAGAAAGTTGATTAACTGAGATCGAGATAGGCGGAGATTGCAGACAGTTCTTTTGCAACTCCAGTTCAGTTATCTAAACTGACAGTTTGAGCAAGAAAACGTTTTGCTACCATGCATTTTAATCAAGACCTGTAACTGAAATATTGTATGAAGGGAATGTACGAACTGGAATTACGTATTCCCTTAGCTTGATATTAATTAATTCGAATTGTTTGGGCAGTGAGTCACACACTAACCTGCTAACCAATAAACAATTAAAGGTTTTGGTGACCAGTTCGGTATACAAAAAAAGGAAAATCACTTTTTCGGCTGAATCTGCTAGTTTTGACGCACGTTCCAATTCTAAGTGTACAGTCTTCTTTATGTTTGCTACCATATTTCATCCTTGCATCAGGAATAAGTACATACTTGGAAACTTAATGCTTACGATTGTTTTCTAAGAGCGGATTTCCCTTGTTCCTTCCAGTGATCTGCAACGCGGTTTTTCAAGACACTGGCCCGGAAAAGCTGCGCGGAAGAGGATCTTACCGATGTCGAAGAATCCGGTCTTGCAGCAACGAAAGACATTTCGTTTTGGCTCTGGAAAGTTTACTGAACCTATTTCGTGCTCAGTTGATTGTTGCAACTCGTATCAAACCAGGTTACAGTGTAAACAAATGGGGTGGAAATTTGCTCAAAGAAAGCTGAACATTAATTCATGTATTCACAATGACGAAATACACTCAACAAAGTTTTCACACATGTAAGAAATTTCCATAACGACCAATTGAAAATATAATAGTGTGTTTCAACTTTGGCGGGTGGTCCGAAAAGTTAGTCTTCGTATTTTAAAGCACTTGTAAATTACTTTTCTTCAAGCAATGAAGTCGTATGTATGTTAACAACTGCACAACATGCCACTAGTAAGTATAAACACAAAGGTTTTATCAACATGCCTTAATGAACTTTCTAAATGTGTTAACAACAAAACACCGTTCAAACCTGGCACCTGTATATCAAATCAGTCACCTGTAAGTTAAATTGACAGGCAAATAATAAAAGAAGCCATTCGAATGACGTGTTTGAGTGGCACACTTTGGTAAAAGTAACTTCCAGCTTTCGTTTTATTGGAAGTGCTTTTGTCAATGGCAGTTCTAAGAAGAGAGAACGAAACGAGTTTTTGATAGTCATCAGAGACGCGAAGTCGAAAGCGCCGGCAGATGCCTTGGCAATTATTCGCTTCTCCATTACATTATACAACAGATTAATGTTAATGTCGAAGCTATAACGTCCCAACGTCAGAATTAAGAAAAACGCAAGTGATAACGTGATGTTTTGTAGCAGAGTTAAACAGCATTACACGCCCGTTATGAACGCAAAGGATTATCGAAGCTGTAAACTTTCTTCATTACAACAAAAAGCCATTCAAAGCGTTATGTAGTAATTCGTTAAAGTAATTATTGAAATAATTCATTGTGTAACCAAAGGCAAAGTTCGATGTTTTAAAAACCAGTGAAATATTTAAATCAGCAAAGAGTTGTACTATTTCAAAAGGAAAGTCAGTTTTGGAGAATATACAGAAAACGTTTCATAACGTCGTCCAGATATAGCGTTGTGCAGATAGCAATACTATCACTAAAATGGATAGTGCGCGATGCTATATTTCTCGAAAGGTGCGCACAGGTGGCAAAAAGCCGATGGTACTGAAAAGTATTAATTTACATCCAAAACCCAATTTTAGCTCTTGCTTAGTTAGTTTTAACCTGTAGTCAAATCAAACTTTCAGTCACAAAAGCCAATAAAATCAACCAAAGTAGAAATGAGCTAGCTTTTCTGAACAGAAAAACGCACGCATGTGACTCTTTGAATTGAATATCCATCACTAGTTATTTTCCTTTTGGCTGGGGGGGGGGGGGGGCATGCTAACTATTCCTTTTTCGCTCTTCCTCGTTCCCAATGCCATCCGCGCGTCAAAGCCCACTTAGGCGCGCGGATGGCACTGGAAACGAGGCTGCCATGATTTTATATACACACTAAGAAAACACTTGGCTATCATCAAGGCGCATGCTCCAGTGACGACTGTTGCGCTGGCCACAAAATAACGGGCTTGCATGAAACACGTCTGTTAGCTATAAGACCTGGAATGTATTTTGAAAGACAAGTCCGAAAAACGCCAACCAAGCTCACAAACTTGCAAAAAACAAGGGTTTTAATATACCAGGTTCGTATGTCAGGTCTTGCTTTTCAAAGGTCCGAATTGCGTAATTTTTAGGTCGAAAAAAGCTACACATTTCATATTTTAATTTGCTATAAAAATGGGATTTTGAGACGCCATCTTGGAAATTTGGGCAGCGTTTGTCTCTTGCTACTTCACACGCATGCGCATTTGTTATTACGACATGTCATTTTGAAACCATAGTCAGAAACCTGGAAGATTATAAATGGTTCGAGAGGAGCCCGTAAGCATCCTTATCGTGTAAAACCTGTTTATACTCCAAACAAACGTCTGTAATTATAGGTTTTATTATTATAATCTCCGTTCAACCAAAATGTTTACAATATTTCTAAGTGATTATATTTACCCTGGACAAACATTTGATTCTGAAATTCTTTTTAAAATACAGTTTTTCACAGAAAACTTTGTTTTCTTGGCCATCTTCTTGAAGAATTGCGCTTTGTAAAAGCAAATCCGAATTTTATTGCCGCATTCACACTACTCACTAAACACGTTTCACTTAATCCTGATTGAAAAACATTTTGACAGTTTAAGTGCACGGAGTGGTTTAACTAAATGTGTATAAACAAATTGCTTTATCGTAACAACATTCGCACGCTTCTTTCAACAACCCGTGCAAACGACAGTACCAACACATTTAAGTCGAACAAGTCTAATATAATCATATTTAGTGTTTGGTATGAAGGCGGTATATGTCTTTCACTTATTGTACGGCAATAAATAACTCTACTTTCAGCTTGTATTCTGGCCAAAATAAAGATAAAAAATTCATGTAGATTCATTCGGCTGAAAGAGTCAGCAACTTTACATTGTATCTTGTAGTGCTGCAAATACCCACAAATTAACACACTCCCACAAAAAGACCATGTACAAGCCAGGGAGTAATCCGTTTCTTGAGATGTTGACAAACAAGGTAAACCTCTCCTCTGTCGATCTAGTTGCAAAGCGTTGGCTGTTCCACACACAGGTTGCTTGGTTCTATGCATGCCTGTTACATTCACAGTCCCTTTAAAACAATTGCTGAAGCGCCTCCTCCGCCATTACAGATACTCGCTAGACCCAGGGCCCCAGGCTTGAGAGAGTGCGCCATATGAACCACCAGTCTGGCACCCGACATACTGAAGAAGAAAATACATGAGTGATTAGAAACAAGATAGAGCATCACCATCGCTATCATCATCATCACCATCATCATCATCACCGTCATCGTAATTGTCATTGCATTATCATCGTCTTCATCGTCGTCATCATCACTGTCATCGTCACACCCTCTATAGCTCATGACAGTTGTTGAACACCTTGACCTGTTTAAGGCGAATCTGCAATTCTAAAAGGGCTCTTTCATGGCTTTGCAGATGCTCACAGGTTTATTGACAAGAAATTGAGTTACACGCTAAAAATTCTTAAAAAGACATTGTTTAGATGCCGATTCAAGTTTTCGATACGAAAATGATACGAATGGTCTGTTTCAGGCGGCGATTAAGTTGGATGGTAGTTATTTGTCCTGTTATGGATCGTGTTATAAGTGATGTTTATTGACAAGAAAACTTACCAACAAGCTAAAATATCTAAAAACAAACATTGTTCAGATACCAATCTATATTTTCAACAGTCAAATGGTACGGATGGTCTGTTTCAGATGACGATTAAGTTGGATGTATAGTTATTTGTCCTGTTATGGATCGTGTTATCAGTGATGTTTATTGACAAGAAAACTTACCAACAAGCTAAAATATAAAAAAACAAACATTGTTCAGATACCAATCTATCCTTTTCAACAGTCAAATAGTACGGATGGTCTGTTTTAGGTGACGATTAAGTTGGATTATAATTTGTCCTGTTAGTGATCGTCTTAAAAGCTATGTTCGAGGTGGAACACAGCAACACATTGGTTTAAAAAGCATCAATCCTTGGCAGCCGTGGTTGATCAAAGGTCTTTCAGTGCATGGGTTTATAACTCCTTGGATATATAACATAACAGCTCCTTTAAATCTGCGCTCTCCTACCACGAAGTCAAACAATCGTAAGAACAGGACAACTCACCCTATTGGATGACCGAGTGACACCGCTCCACCGTGAATGTTAACTTTCTCAGGGTCGATATCCATGATCTAAAAAATACAAAATATAATTGTCTGAGTTACTAAAATCGCATTACTTGTCTCCATACATTTCCTAATAACAAATTGGGAGGATTTTCAGGGTTAGAGCTGAACTCTGAATGTGAAATTCAAGGAGCATCCAAGGAATATTTAAGTAATTTCCAAGGAGTGTTTTAGCACGTTTTCTTTGCAGGGTTTGTACAGATATTTGAATGCAAATTTCCAGACTTTTTCCAGACTTATTCCTGACCTTTTCCCTCATTTTCCAGACTCAAAATTAGGTAACCGTCTTAGATAAAAGTTTTGAACGTTGTACATTTATCATTTGAAAATATGATGCTTGTTTAGCTCATTTAACGCAAAAGCCAAGTATTTAGATGTTTTATTGACCTACGTTTTAGTCTTCCGATGTTTTAGATAATTTGCGAGCATTTAGCATATTTTCTCAAAAACAATTATAAAAAATTTGGGCGTTATTTCTGCTACGGAATAAAGCCCAGAAAGTTTAGACTTTATCCAGACCTTTACTTTATTTTCCAGACTTTTTCCAGACTTTCCAGACATTTTTTGGATTTCAAGACTTTTTCCAGTTTTCCCGCAGACTCTGTATGAGGCCTGTCTTTGGTTTACAAGTGTTTTCATTGGTCACTAAGCTAAAAAGAACCTCTGGAGTTATGTTCAAACCCCTCACTTCCCTTAACAACAAATACTGATATTCATTATTTCAAAAACATTAATTGAAGTGCAATACGTTTATATAATTTTCCCTATAAAGAGCAAAACGTCACGGAGTTTCGGCAAACTCTGGATTTAAGGCGTTTTCAAGCGCCCTGGATAACAAAAAATAAAATCAAGGAGCATTCAAGGAGTTTTTGGAAGAAGTAGCACCAACTGTGATACTACATTATTTTCAAACTTGTCAATTGATTTACACATTTACAAAAATAATCATTAAATGACAAGGAGGAATGTAAGGCAAGTCAATACTACGAGCTTAAACTGGATAAGAGCTCTTTGTCACGACAATCCCTCGTGTAATTTAGCATTTCTCCCTTCTCAAGTGACCTACAACGCGAGGACACTCGTACACTAGAAATGCAACGTAATTTCTGATCTGGGAGGATTGTCTTATCTCCAAATAGCTCCGCAAGTGGAGCACTTTGATCATTAGGTAAGTAACCAAGAAGATTCCTTGGAACACCAGTTACCTATGGGAAACATCTTGGTCATTAGATCTCAAAGGGGACCATCTTTATCATCAGGTTTCCCAAGAGGATTTCCTTGGAACATAAGTTCATCATTGCGACCATCTTGATCATTAGATCCTTGTTGGGACAATCTCTAACATCAGTTAACCAAGAGGATTTTTCCTAGGAACAGTAGTTTCCCAAGGGGCCCATCTTCGTCATTAGATTTTAAAAAGAACAATCTTGGAGGGGGTGGGCAGAATTTCTGTGCATGACTTTTTTGCATCTGGCTGCTCTTGACTATGTTGGGGGGACATATTTCTCTGCAAGACTTTTTCCGGAAATTGCCCTACCCCTCCCCAGGTATCTAATGGTAAACTCCTAAGTTAGTCCCAACTCCCTCCCCCTGGAACACCTGAAAGTCATGGTTGAGGTACCTTGATGTTGGCCAGTACAACTGCACTGAACGCTTCATTGATTTCCCACATGTCAATATCCCCTGTCTTCAAACCCGTCATCTGCAGCAGCTAAGAACACAAACAAGTGTCATTTACAACATCAATGTGATGTTGAGCTGACAAGAACAAGCAAACTCTTTTTGAAGGCCCAAACATTGGCCCTCTCTTGTTCACACATCTGTTTGTTCATATTATAGTATATCAACCGAGAACGAAGACAAAGATGTATGGTCAGACAGAACATTTAGTGCTGCAGGGCCACTATTGTGAAACAGTCCACCTAACGAACTAATTTTGAACTATTGAGGAACAATTTCTTAAGAATTGCAGCCCTAAAAAACCAGGTTTTTCTGTGAAAAAAAATGATATCAACCTTCTGTAAGAGCTTTAAAGTACAACTTTGCATGCTGTTTACAATAATTTAAAAAACCACTTTTAGTTAGTTTATCACCGGTTAGAGTTGTGATGAAGTTAAATGTTGTCTTTGGTGACTTGTAAGAAATTGCCAGACGTCATTGCTGGGGAAAGGCGGTACAGCTACTGGGGAAAGTCGGTACAAATTACCAGTGTACCGACTTCAAGAAAAACACTAATTGTATAATTGGTACAAACTTAATGTTTGTTTTCCTAGCTCAGTTTCTACTTCCTTCAACTTTACAGTATCTTTGCTCTATTATTTCTCTCTTTCTTTTTTTTATTCTTCCTTTCAGCAGAACTAACCTTCGGCATGGCAGCAGCTGGTGCGATGGGAAAATCAATTGGTGCAACTGCAGCATCTGCAAAACCTGAATAAAAAACTCGCAAATTAAAGAACTTTCATTATCAACATTACGATTTTGCTTCGTATACAATTACAGTGAATTTTTATCACAGTTAGACATATATGTATAAACGAAAAAACCAGAGTGAAATATTTGGAATGACAAGACAGAGGCATAGAAATGTATGCACATGTACGTATTTGAAACAGCTCTGCAATTGCATGTCAGGCAGATCTAAGGAGTTAGTAGTCCACAACAAAGAACTATCTGATCACAGTAGTCTTGCCTGTTAGTTAATGTGGCACTTCTCCCTTCTCAAGTGATCAACAATGTTGTCAGTAATCACTTGTACACAAGAAGTGCATCATAAGAGAGAGAGAAAGAAGAAAGTCGGGGGAGGGGTACATGTATCTCACCTACAATACTAGCTAAAGGTTGCATCCCAAGTCTCTCGGCTGCCTCTCGTGACATCAGAACCACGGCTGCCGCCCCATCGTTCAGAGTGCTGGAATTAGCCGCTGTCACCGATCCTGTTATGCCACACAATCCCAAGTTCAAACAACACGTTCAACAATTACTTTACCTATCTGAGAACTTCGAGCACAACTTAGTGGCCCAAGTAAGTGTTCTGAAGAAATGTTGTCAAATTAGCTGCAGATTTCTTAAGAGTGGCCTTTAGTGTGTGGAATTGAGAAATAACCTGTAATTGTTTATTAAAGAGCTCAGTTTTAAACAAACCAATGTTGTACTTCTAACAAAATATACACACTATTCGAAAGACTTTGAACACATCTTATTTGAAGGTCCAGGTTGTGGTGCCCTGAGGAACTGCTACATTTATCAAGCTACTGCTGATCGTGAAAATGTTTCATCACAGTTTAACATAAAACGTAAATTCCAGAGTCAAACATGAGTAGTTCCAAGAGAGTTTGAGGCAATGAAATTGTATCCACATGTACTTTGTATCTGAAACAGCACAATTGCATGTCAGGCAGATCTAAGGAGATAGCAGTCCACAAGCACAAACTCTCTCATCCCAGTAATCTTGCCTGTTAGTTAATGTGGCACTTCTCCCTTCTCAAGTGATCAACAATGTTCTCAATGATCAACTGTACACAAGAAGTGCATTATACACCCGTCAAAACCTGCATTGCTCTGACCTGTGGTCTGAAACCCCTTGGGAGGGGGAGAAGGGATTAAACAAACTTCTTGGGGAAATGGCCTTTATTTTCTTGGAGCTCAATTTAACAAACCCTTGTTTGTAAAGTTCTGAAACAAAACCCACATGATTGTAATACCTACCACAAGTATATTAACAGCAAAAAAACTTTTGAGTTAGTTCAGTTGCAAAAGTGAGGAAAGTTTGATTAATGTATGGGGGGGGGGGGGGTGATTTAGACATGTTTAACATGTTTAACATGTTTTAACTTTTAAAAAAGTCTTAATACTCTTTCAACACACTCAAAACCACAACAAACTTAGTAAAAACCCTTAAATTACAAAACATATTTACTTTTTCAAGTGTCTTTAGTTGTTCTAGTGCTGGTATTGCGAACTATTTCTACTCCAAGCAAGCAGTCATACAATGTCTTCTTGAAAGTTCTACAGAGTCCTCGCACTCATTATTCCATGTTTGATAATTGCTCTGGGAATGTGGAAATAATTCCATAAGAAAACTCTGCTCTAGTTCATGATACAGCACATGTAAGTTCTATCTGAATTTCATTCCATATGTTAAATTTCGAAATCAAGACCAAGTTCTTGGGAAATAGCAAGTACAAGTGTTATGAAGAGTGAGAACTTCACCTTAACTTGCAGTTATTTGTAGGTATTAGAACAAAATTTGACAAGGACTTTTGCAACTCACCCCCCTGTTTCATGAAGGCTGGCTTCAGAGTGGGAAACTTGTCAAATTTTGCTTTCTTGTATTCCTCATCTTCGGAGACTACGATATCACCTACAATGACAACAAAACACATTTGATTTGCACACATCTTTTTTCACAGGCAACAAAAAGAACTGAGTTGAGATCTCATTTTGTATTAAACAGCTGAAGAGCAGACAACAGTTTTCACAAAACATATAACAAAATTCCTAACACAAACCTTTTCTACTTGGGACATTAACAGGCACAACTTCGTCACTGTACTTGCCCTCCTGAAAAGAAGTTCTGATAATATAAAATCCCTTTCTTTGTTGAGGGAACTGCAGTTCAGGGTTCCCCTTTAAATGGGTTGGAAGAATGTTGTACTCATATAAGATAGTTTGATGTTTGTGATCAAATGTAATCTCACAACCAAACAACATATTTTACACTGATACTGTAAGAAGAAGATAGATGTTGATGCCAACCAAATGTGTAAAACTGACGAGTTCCTCACCTTCCATGCAGCAGCAGAGCGAGTGTAGGAAGAAACTGCAAACTCGTCCTGTTCTTCTCTCGTCAGTTTGTATTTAGCCACAGTATTCTCAGCACAGTTACCCTGACATTATCAAGCAGAACTGTGTAAGGAGCCAAGCTTTAAAGCCTTTTTTGTGGGGGAGGGGGGATTTTGAAAATAGATATCCTGCAAGTGCACGCAAGAAGAAAAAATTTTTTGCAGAGCTATGTTCCAACTTAAAACCCCATATTTTGATAAGATAGAACTCCTGAAGCATTCCAGCAAAATTTAAAACTCCTGTACCAACATGATCACCCCCCCCCCTTCTTACTTACCATTAACCCCCTTTTTCATACTACATGTGTGGACCTTGTGAACCAGTGCTGTGATACAGTAGCACAACTACTGACCAATACTAACCATATGAATCTGATTGTAAACATCCCACAATCCGTCTTTCACAATGGCATCCTGTTAGATGCAATAATAATATTATTGTTCATGTATTTATTGTTTCCATTTTCGTATGACATTCTGCTAAACCCTTTCAGCCCCAAACACTACATTTGATGTGTTGCTAAACTCTCTTAACTTGTCTTCATACTGTACTATTAAACAGACTGGGAGAAATAGGTAATTCATCTCAACAGTTTTCTGCACGTGATTAGCTCTTTAATTTTCATACCAAAATATCTTGTTTGCATTGATATTGCAGGAAGAAGATAATGCTGATAAATTGGCTTGGAGTGAAAGGGTTTAATGAAGCATTCTCACTTAATCTCATTGGTCACTGATTTTCCCAGATGATCTCATCATAGCTGAGCAAGTTTATACCACATTAATTCTAATACATGTAGGTAAAGTAAAAATGTATGGCCAGTCAATTTTAAGAGCTTAAAACAAATGAAAGCTCTTGCAACATGAGACTGCCTGGTAATTTGGCATTTCTCCCTTCTCAAGTGGCCTATATCAAAGGTCACCCGTACACTAGAAATGCTGCATGGTTTCTAGTGGCCATGTTCTCATTGCTGATGTCTGATAGATTTATGGTAATTTACAGCTCATTCAGATAAAACTCTTTTATGTGAATTTCTTCAAATTTCATACAGTACAAGAACAGTAGTGACATTCAAGAGGTACAACCATTTCAGGAAAAGGTTGCCCTTAGTTTTGATAACCCAAGACTATTTATCAATTTTTATCATGCTCCAAATGCAACATTGCATAGGGTCTGGGAATGCATGAATGCCAATACTTAATATTCTCTTATTTAAGTCAGCTAGTGGCCAACAGA
>JAOEHT020085697.1:0-21617 GCA_025448195.2 Parazoanthus atlanticus | reverse complement strand
TCGACTCGACTCGACTCGACTCGACTCGACTCGACTCGACTCGACTCGACTCGACTCGACTCGACTCGACTCGACTCTACTCTACTCTACTCTACTCTACTCTACTCTACTCTACTCTACTCTACTCATGAAACGTAACAATCTAAGAACAAATTTAGACTGGACTCGACTCGACTCGACTCGACGCGACGCGACGCGACTCGACTCGACTCGACTCGACTCTACTCTACTCTACTCTACTCTACTCTACTCTACTCTACTCTACTTTACTCATGAAACGTAACAATCTAAGAACAAGTTTAGACTGGACTGGACTGGACTGGACTGGACTCGACGCGACGCGACGCTACTCTACTCTACTCTACTCTACTCTACTCTACTCTACTCATGAAACGTAACAATCTAAGAACAAGTTTAGACTGGACTACTTTAATTTCTAGTTTAATTTTTAGTTTCGTATGGGTCTTGGTTTTCGTATGGGTCTTATGTCTTCGTTTTCGAGGTCTTCGCTTTCGAGACTACCATTTATTGATTGCCAGTAATGTATAAATTAATATAAAATTATTCGGAATAAATCACTGCCGCCACAAGTTCTTCTGATACAAAGCTTGGAAGGAAGATTATAGATTGATATTCAAATGTATCAACATGATTATAGAATAATAGATAAAAATGGACGAGATAATTAGAAATGTTGATTTATTGAACTCAGTAAAAAGATATATTTTGTCTATTTACATGGATAAACTAAGTAAAACTGAGTCTGTGAAACTATTTATTGTGCCTGGTACGTCTGACACAAAACAGTTAAGTATATTGACCTCTTAAGATAACATGGCCAGAAAAAATCTGCATTGTCAATGTAAAACTATAGATTTTGTGAAAAACAAAGTTCTGCATTCGCGGCTCGATTAATATCCTATGTAAGCATATACCAAACCAGGAAATAGTGCCTTTCGCATGCTCTGATTGGCTATTCGTGCTCAGAATATCCTCCATTAGCATATACCAAACCAGTGAATAGTGCTTTTCACGCACTCTGATTGGCTGCTCGAGCTCTGAATATCCGCCGCTATTTTGAGCTTGCACGAGTGAGCATAGACGCGAGTGTGCGCCCCTTAGTAATAAAAGGAGTTTCAATGTTTCTACTCATCTAAAATTTAAAGTTCATCATTTTTTGACTTCTATTCACTGGTTAGTGAATAACCAGTGAATAGTCAGTGTCGGTGAGCAGCAAGTATGTTCATCTCGCCACAATCGCAGCTCGGTGAATATCCTGTGCTACTCACCTCCACTTCAGGGAATAATTGATTACTATTTGAGCTCGCACGAGTGAGCACAAAGTAAGCATGCGCGCAGCTCAGCACGGAAGTTAGTTTTCTCTGTTTTTGTTTATGCAAAACACAAGTTTCTTCATTTTTACTTCTATTCCCTGGTTTTGTATATACTAACTTGATTATTCTCCTTAGTGTCGCTGCCCAGCATTATCCATCACTTGTCACCTCCACTTCTGAGAATAATCATTAACTACTCATCTTTCCAAGTATAACGTCATAGAGGCAAGCTCGTGCAACTAAACAGAGAAGGGATTTTCTTTGTTTCTCTTCATCTAAAATTTATAGTTCCTCGGTCTTCTACTTCTTATCACTGGTTTGGTATATCTTAACACAATTATTCTCCTCACTGTGGGTGAGCAGCAAGAATATTCGCCTCGCCGCATTTGTCGCTCGGAGAATATCCTGTGCACTGCCATCCTATGCTGCTCACCTCCACTTCAGAGAGTTTTTACTAACTATTCAGCACCATCATGCGTGACACTAGACACAATGGCATCTCGTTTAGTGGCTGTTTTAGGATCTGAAACTGTTGCCATGAACGAGCCAGCCTACGAATAGAAAAACAAAGAAAGCAACAAAATCTTAATTGTCCTTGTTTAACGGTAAGTTTTTGTTTAAGCGTAAACCCAACAGCTTCTAAAACAAATGTGTTTTGTTTACAAATTTTGTCACGCATGAGAGAGTGCTCATTTTATGGCTAGAGTTTTGAAGACAATTTCTTATTGTAGTTTCTAATCACTGGTTTGATATATATTTAAACTACTGTTGCTGTTACCATTACTATTACTATAGCTATTGCCATTCCCATTACTACTGGTATTTGTATTTACATTACTATTGCTATAAACTTTATAGAAAGTTCCAAAATTGTTCGCATATCTTCTTTTTTGTCTTGGCTTATGCTGAGCCCTGTGGAATGAAATTTTCAAATTGGTCACAAGTTTTGTTTCATTTTGCGCCTTTTGGTGTACAACCGCAATAAATCTTCAGAATGACAGGCAAAATTATTCTAGAAAAGTAATACTCTCAAGTGCAAATCGATAATGAGAAAGGTTGAGCTCGCTCTTATGCAAACCATGACACTGAAGCACACAAAGTTAGTGAACCGTTTTGGAACTTTACGCAGTGCAATTGGCATGCACTCTGTCGTTATCTAGTCATAAGTAAATGCAAACATTTGAAGTTTTAAATGCTCTCATTTGATTAAGCTGTGAGTTGCTTGTCCAACATAATATCCAGTAATAACAATTGGAAACTCTATATACAGCTGAGTAAACTCCCAACTAAACAAACCCCGTTATCATGGCCTGTAGTCGTGAGGATTTTGTGTCACAGGAGGGAGGTGAGGTCACTGAGCAACACCTCACCTCCTGAAAGAACAAAACAAAATACAAATAGTACATGTAATCATTAAGCTGGGAACATATTCATTGAGCTTAACTGGTGGTCGAGTAGCCCTCTTTCCTCTTCCTAGCTCCGGTAAGTTTGGGGTCACAACTGGATGGCTAGCTTTGGAGATGGAAGGTGCTTGCAGAATTCCGGGCTGATGAGTGGTGCAGGTTGAGTTCTTGCTGGGTACTTTTACACATTCTTGTTCCGAGGCTAAAACCTCCAGCTCGCGACTGTCCAGCTTTACAAGGGCTGCACCCAACAGTGGATTTTGTAGGTTGTGGGCAGGTGAATGCACAATGACTGGATGGATGCATGTGGGTTGCGTTGTGTATCTATGCTGTGACAGCATACGTTGAGTTAGGGAGTATGTGTAGCTCTTTTTTAGGGTATTCCAGTGCATCAGAAAAGCTGTTTGTAAGTAATCGGATTTTTGTAGAAGCAATTTGGCGATCGACCTTCACTGCAGCTTCTGCTTTGCCATTCCCTTTTCGGTGATATGGGTCAGACATCGTGTCTGTAAATCCATACTTTGCGGAAAATGTTTCAAATGTTTTGCTGACATACTGAGGAGCATCGTCATTGTGGAGGACTTTGGATGTGCCAAAATGATTGTCTATGATTGTATTGTTAAGTTTATCAACTTCAATCCAGTCGAAGAAATAGCACATTGTCACAGTAAAGACTCGCTATTTAAAACTTAGCAAGTCTTGACTGACTACTTGCCATGGTTAGGTAGGAATGGGTAGTTATTTCATTGGCTCTTTAGGTGTTGTTGTTAACACAAGCATCATACATGTCTTGGATTGACTTTCTCATCCCAGGTCAGAACAAAACTTTACAAGCCATGTTTATGCTGCAAAATGGTTTGCATGTATCTGGCGTAGCATTTCCTCGTGTATATATTGTGGACCCATGACAACAATCCCTTTCTAGATTATGCCATTCTGCACGGTAAGCTCATCTCTAGTAAGGGTGCAGCACGGGTGAGATTTGGTACTTGTCGGTGGGCCACCCAGTAGTTTTCACTATTTGTAGCTTACACAGAATGGTCTTTCTTTGTCTCCCCCCGTAGTCGATTTTGATGTTAATAATCCTGGCTTGAGCTCTCGGCTGTCATGTTGCAGTTCCAAACAGGTCCTCGAATCCTGTTACTGGAGCAGTGACAGGTACGAAAAGGAAAACAAGGAATGGGGTGTTGGCTAAGTATAGTGATAAGCTCTTCTTGTAAATGGTGGTGAACCTAAAGCGCTGTAGGAGCATTAGCAATTTCAGCAATCTGGCTGGAGCTTTGTTTAGTGGCTTCTTCGTTATAATTTCTAGAGGTTTGTGGTCCTTATGTACTTCTATATCAGACTTCGCATATACAACATTGATCAAGTTTGCGAAAACAGTTAGAGACTGCTAGGCACTCCTTTCTCTATCTAAGAAATACCCCTGTTCAGTTGAATTCAGTGCACAAGGTGAGTGCTAAAGGTTGACATTTCCTTTCCTCGTTCGGCTGTAGCAAAGCATATCCTAGCCTTGGTCACTGGCCTCAACTTGGAGGGCAACCTGCCTGCTAAGTTCATAATATATTAGAACAGGGGCACTGGCGATAAGGTGTTTTGCTTTGGTGAAGGCCTCATCCTGAGTCCTGGACCAACTGAATGGCACGTCCTTCCGTGTTAACATTCGGAAAAGCTGAATAGTGGTCTAAGCGTAGAACAGTGAGGGGATAGATAATTGATCATGCCCATGAAACGCAGCAAAGTATGTTTGTTCTATGGGATTGGCTTTTGCGTGATTCCAGAGACTTTGTATGGATTAGGCTTGATGTCCTTGTCAGTAATGATGTGAAAAATGAACTTAACTTCTCTGCACTTGAATCTCAATTTGTCTTACTTCAACTTGAGCTTCTTCTGCACACAACGCTTTATGAGTTCAATGAAGCAGCGGTCATGGTAATTTTATCCTTCACCTTCGTCAAATACGAGTCTGGCTGCATTGATAATGCCTTCAGTGCCCTTAAGTGTTGTTATAAGTCTCGTCTGGAATTCTTCGATCAGATGTACTGGTAGTTACATATGGTAGGCAAAACTATCTTCACCTGTCATACGAGATGTGAATGGTAGTCATACATGCCGACTGCTCGTGCAAAGGGATGTGTAATAATGCTTTGCGGACGTCAACTAGGGAAGAGCATTTTGCATTACACAATTTGTTTATATGTTTGTTCAGTGTTGGCATCTGCAAAGTTGGTCGTTGGAAAGTTTTGTTCACGGTCTGGCTTAACTCAAACTGGCTTGTCGGTTTTTCTTGAACGAACCTCTTGGGTGTCTCTCTTATCAGCTCGTTCGAGCACCAGGGGTAGGTTCTTCTACTTTCGCCATAACACCGGCTTCAACATATCTGTCCAGTGCGGCCTTTATTTTTCTTTCTCTCTTTGCCACAGGTAAGCGGTGGACGGGAATTTAAATGTGAACGAAATCCATCCTGACTTTAAAGTGCATTGGTGGACGAAGAGAGCCCAGTCCAGTAAGCTAGCATATTCATTGAGTACATCTTGTTTTTCAGATTATCAAGAGGTGGCAGGTGCCAAGGGGCAGGTAACTTGGTTGGCTTTGATGGCCTGGGGGCAGGTTTGTATTCTGCACGGCTCTTTGTGTGAATCTGTTCCGCGTGGTTACATAGCGATGGAACAGTAGTGCTTTTGGGTACTAGATGTACTGAGAATATGAAGGGTGATACAGAGTTGGGGTTGAGTAGCCTATAACCTGCTAGCTCTTTTGCTAAGAAGTCATTATCGCTTACCATTGTAAGTAGTGCGGAGAATACTTCGTTTGGGTGCACAGTTATCAGACCTAGCTTCTCGCTGTGAGTGCTTTTAACAGACTCTCGGGGCGATACCACATCTAGTTAGTTTATCACACAGCAGTTCAACCTGACCCAGGGACCGTATGAGTTTAGCATTGCCTATGAGAACAACAGGTTAGGGGAGTGTTGCACTTTGCCGTTTGGTAGCATCTCTGCCAATATTCTGTCAGAGATTGTGCTTCATGTTGCAGCTGTATCTATCTGGAATTTGTATGATGTGAAAATTGAACCTATGCCGAACATGTTAAGGTTGGCGAAATTTCTTTTCCCTGAGGTTAGGCTGGATGCTTGAAGTTCTAACGAGTGGCGCTGCTGTTGTTCCCATTGGGGATTGTTGTAGGAGATTGTGTTGTCGTCATCGGACTTATGGAGGCGGTGTACGTCTCTTCTTTTATCAGAGACGTTGGATGTGCTTCTTCTTTAGCTTGTTTTTACTTTTTGGAAGACCACGACCGCCGGCAGATCTGTTATACCTGTCACCCCGAAGACTCGGATTGGGCACATAGTGTAAGCCAGACTTGGTTTCGGTACACACTCTGGCAAAGTGGTCATGCCTCTGGCACCTGGCAAAACTTTTCCCGGTGTACTGGCAGGTTTTCCATGGGTGTAGACCCCCAGGTTTATCGAATCGATAAAATAATCTTGGCTTCTCTCCCTGTTGGTGGATTATCCAGTTGAATTGTTATTCCAACTCTTTGCCCGAGTCTCCAACAAGTTTGCTTGCTTTTTGTGCAGATTCTAATACTTTCGCTTCAGCTATGACATCTTGCATGATTTGGGGGAGTTTTTTTTGTTTTTTAAATGTGTCCTGAGGTAGTTTGTTCATGAACCCAATGACGAAGTTGTCATGTCACCTTTTGTCATTGACGTTGGCATGTTCGCAGAAGTTACCAATTTGATTTGCTCTCACTTTCCAGTCTTGTCCCGATTCGTGTGGGATCTGATTTAAGTTCCAAAATCTAACTCTGTCTAAAATCAAGGAGCATCCAGCTAAACTAGAGTAATATGTTCGTACTTCCTCCATCCATACGCACGGTTTCGATTTATTGGCGTCTGGTGGTCGGATCTTTCGATTCTAGGATTTTTTTTATCAAGTCTCTGTAGTCTGAATTGATACGATAATTGTTCAATCTGAGTTGAAAGTTCTTAAAATTACTCACCAACTTGAATTCCGGGCGTTTCGGGTGAGCCATTTAGCTGGTGTTTGTACTGCTTTCGCTCGCCGAAAATCAACCAACAAAACGTTCAAAAAATTGGAAGACAGTAGAAAGGACCACACCCTGCTTTGGTGGCCCATGCATTTATAACATTTGGTTTTGGCACAGATTATCGAGTAATATACGTATAAACTCTACACACAGTCAATTAACCTCCCAACTACAAACTCCACTATCAAGGTTTTCAGATATGAGCTTTGTATGTCACATGAGGGAGGTGCGGCCGCTGACCAACAAGTTATCTCCATTTATTGTACAATTACAATGTTCACATACTAGACTTCTAGGTTGCTGCTGTGAAAGTCGCAGATATAGTCCCAGTTAGGAAATGCTCACAGTTTCAAATCCCTCACTATTTGCGCTTTCGATGGATTTCTTTTTGCTGATTCTGCTAAATGAGTAGAGGGCTTGGACATTGGACTGCCTCTCTTTGCTTCTTGCCAGTCGAAAGCAATTGGGCCGGTTTTTCTGAATCCAAGGACAAACGTTCCCTCTTCCTGCGAAAATCTCTCCAGGGCTTTCTTACAGTGAACCAATACGGGCTCTCTCTTGTTGCAAACATTGTTGGCAAGAATTTTGGTCACTTGGTTTGAATATCCTCTTACCCTGCAAACTTTTTCCTGAACAGTCTTTTCCGTCCAGAATCGAACCCTGTCAAGTCTGTACTTGCTACCGTGGGACAGTTTCTTTGCATGTATAAAAGCTTGAAGACCGGTGCCTTTTCCTAGGTAAAACTGGACAGAGTCTTTAGTAGCGTCGACAGCAGGGGCTGCTCTTACGCGTTCAAGCGCCTCCACGAATAAGGAGTTGTCATATTGCACCGGCATGTTTTCTCTTGGCCACATCAGCATCACTATTAGAGTTGCTGAGTAAAAATTATCTTCTTCCCTTGATTTTTCAAAATATTCCTTGCAGTAGCTAAACGTTTCCTTGCAAAAACCATTTGTCTCAGTTCCCTTGATTTCAAAGTTAGCAAGCAAGAGATTAATGTAGATAAGCATCTGGAGATCATACTTCGACTTTGGCGTGTTTAGTTTTAGCTCTTGTTTGGCTTCAGTTAAATGCCTAATCGCGAAACGACTAACATCATTTTTTCCATAATATATCCAGAACCATTGGAATAGGTCGAAAACATTTGCAAATCCAAGTACTTTTGCTGAAGATCGATTGTCGTGGATCTGTTCTCCCGTTTTTGAGCAAACAGTAATTGCTGTAGCTCTTATTTTCTGCCTACGCTCTTCACAGGCATCTGGAATCAGTTGAGTTGCTGTTTGGTTTCCAAACTTAACAGGATACGGAATTCCAAGATACTTCTTGTACTTGTTCTTCATATCGTTGTAGATTTTGTTACGCATATCAATTGTGGTTTGCGTTTCTTCAAAAAGGTTTGCTTTGAGTAATTGATCTGCCAATCCGTTCATTAGCCAATTAATACTTGGTTTCACCATCTTCATACGAACATGGTATTCACTCCATTGGATTTGGACGTTGTTTGGAATAAAGTCAGGGTTTGACAGGTACTTCCTTACAACTTCAAGACCGAGTTCTTCAACCTGTGAAAGTCTCTCAAAAAGATCGTACGCAACGTAAAGACTCCCGAAAAAACCGGAATCATTTAATCTTCGTCTTCTTCTTACAGGTGATGCTGCATAGTACTCGTCCTTTGCAGCTCTGAGAGACTCATGGAATACGTCTAGAGCTTTGAAAGAAAGTTCTATTATCTGACTACCTTCTCTGACAGACCAGTGTCCCATATGATTGGTTGGAAAATCATGCCTTAGCTGCTCCTTGAAAACTTGGGCTTTTGTATCAAGCAGGTAGGAATTTGTCCTGTTGTAGCTGATCGCTTTCTCTGCAAGATTCAAAGCCTCGTCAAAATCGAACATCTTCAAGTAATAAACCCTTGCTGCTTGTTGAAGAAGAATGGGGTCGACGTAGAAGCTCCGACTGAGAATGTCAAAACAGTCTTGCAGAATATCTGCTGCCATCAGAGGCTTCTCCCTGTCCATTATATCTGTTATGAGGGCCGAAAATTGCTGCTTTGATGATGGCAAATTTTGTTTGTCAGTTGTTTCTTTTCGTTGTTTCATCATAGTTGTAGTGGATTGGCAAAGAATCTTCCGAGAATGCGAACCTGACCGAAGCAAAGGGGATTCCAGAAACTTTGAAGTTACTTGTGAAAGCTTTTCCCGTTCTAAGAGGGCCTTACTGACGAAGTAATGGCTAGTGGTAAGGTACGTGACGCTACTGACTATGCGTTGATTGGGCGAGGAGGTGCCTCGGTACCAGACCGTCAACTGTTCAAACTCCTTGCTCATCTGGTTTTGCCAATGTTGACCCATCATATTGTCACAGCATGGTAACGGAATGTATTCATTTACATACATTTGGATGAGGGCCAAAAACCTAAGCAAATCTTTTTCTTGAGATGTGGCTTTTTCCACAAGACCACACACGATAGCTATGATTCGATCGTAGTTGAAATTGTTTCTCAGTACTTGAAACCCAAGCATCGTGTCGAGTGATTTCACAACAGAAAAGCCTGGTTTCTGTAAGCCACTATCAGTTTGCGTCGCTGATTGTTTCATTTCTTGCTCTTTGTTTTCAAACCACATGAGTTCTCCCTCAGAAAGTTTTTGTTTCAAATCAGATTCGTCTGCTTTGTACTGCGATAAGCAGTGAAGTAGAATGCAAGCAGGTGTCCTAGCCCCTTTTTGGTGGAAAAGCTCTTCAAGATCATTTTTCAACTCGTTAACTACTTCTTCTTCACAATCAAGATCTAAAAGCGCAAATACAGGTAAACATTTACTGGGATCTTCTTCGTCATACAAAAAGATTTGAACGATTTGCTCTGCTGTTTCATAGGTGGCTTCCTTGTCAAGACCTGTAATTTCAACACATCGGAAATGTTTTCGCAAGTCCCACAAAAGGTTTCGGGCAACTGTAGTTCCTCCTGCTCCCCTTTCATGTTTAAGCTTTATTAGATGTACATATTCTTCAAGCTGCTGGAATGTTGCGTGGTATATTCGAAAGCAGTAATCGTCCACTAAATCTCTTCTACAAACTTGACCAGGGAAGAAAAAATTCCACCAACTTACTCTTTCCCCATTGAAGAAATTTTCCTCTTCTTGCTGGCGGAACTGTTTATCACTTTGCAAGTTTTTATCGCTACACTGTTTTACGCTGACAATAGCACAATTTTCGAGTCTTCTCTGTGTATCTATATCGATCTCACACAACCCACCATTGGAGTATCGAACAACGCAGTCGTTACTTGGTAAATAACCTCGAAGATGAGCTATAGCTTTGTTCACTTGTGACCAAGGCATTCCGACAATAATTCTTTCTTCTAAATTGTCCCTGGGATACCTTTCACCCGCACCTATGTGGCGAAAGAACATTTCCTTCACGCGTTCGTCTTTTATTAGAAAAAACACCTTCTCCATTTTGAATCGGACAATCAAGTTGTGAATACATTCACACAAAATTTGCATTTGCTCTGGATCGGAACGCATTAAAATACACATTATGGATGCTCGACCTTCAGGTATTACACTAGTACTTGATAACATATAGGTAGCATCGCCCATTTTGCGACTTCTTTTCTCTATCCACTCGGGAAGTGACATGGCTGCATCTGGTTGAGCACAGTTTCCTTTGCTGTCGTATTTAGAATGTCCGTTTGGATAAACCCACACAACGTCTTTCTTGAAATTCAAATTTTCACAAAATTTGTCAGGGGTACAGTTTGACGTGAACACATCATTGTCAATATCATACAATCGAATGAATTTCTTTATCTTTCGCTGGTTGAAACTTGAATTACACACTTTGGATAATCCATCGTTTTCTGAATCAGAGTCAAAGTCAAAGACAACTGTGCAATCTAATTGTGCTACAAATGATAGATCTTTTGTAGCATCAGTTTCATCGTCAGGCCGGCCGCAAACCAATATAGGGTACACATCATCAATACTTCGATGACCATTTAAAATGAAATTAGTTAGTTTCTTTTCATTATCTAACAGTGCTCCTCTCTGAATCTTCTTGTAAGATCTTGTTTCTTCAATTTCCTTTCGCAGCTTATCAAGCTTTGCAATTTCATTTCTTACAAAAGACGAAACGTGTTCTTTTTTGATAACGGGTTCCGAAGACGAGCCAACACGTCTATAAACTTGATACTTGCTCTCAGTAAAGTTAATACGCCCACTCTTGGCAGCAGTTGTAGGAGCTGAAACTTTGAAATGGTAACCCATGCAAACCAAAGACTTAGGAACAATGTCAATTTCAACGACATACAAATTGTTTTCATCGTGGGTAACAGGAATAAACTTCGGCCGACGAACGCACTTGGATATGGAGCATTCCGATGGAGGCACAGCTTTTCCGTTACTGCAGCAAGCTTTAAAGCATTTGCTAATTGCTTCGTGAGTCCACTCACAGAAATTCTGCCGGTCTTTTTCATATAAGGGTACACCAAGTATTTCGCCATGTTTGAATCTAGACTTTCCACTGTCGTCTTTCTCTATATCATCTGCAACACCAAAATGAATCGTTCCGTTTGTGCGTTCATTTAAACAGGCACAAGCAAATTTTACTAGATATTTCATAAAGTTAATTTGTTTCGTAATAGTAGACGATTTTTGGCTTTGGAAGGCTTTATATTCGTGGCACGGATTCAGCAAGTCGTCGGGCCCAGTTTCGGGTAAAAGCAGACAATGTTTTGCATATGTGCAATTCTCGTCAGTGTCAAAAGTTCGGAACAGTTCTGGAAGATTGAATTTAGAAACACTGCTGTCAACTTTGTGCTCTTTCACCGAAGACTTCAGATACTCTACCGGTTGTTTTTCGAATTTTGTTGGACTGCTCGATTTACCTTCACACAAGTCCCTTCGAGTTGGATTGAAGCATTCTTGTTGTTGATGATTTGGTGAAACTTGATCTGCGGAATAACTTTTAGCGTAGATCTTTGAAGCCACTGGTGACTGACTTCTTCTCCCCGCGTCACTTGACTTTGGTTCATTCGTCGAGTGCTGTTGCTGGGCTTTGTCATCGACTAGTTCTCTCCACGCGTCGATTATGTTTCGTCTGATAGAACGCGGAATAAATTTAAACTCTTCTTCAAAAGCATTTCTATCTTTTTCAAACCTTGTGAGACTTCTTTTCGTGAGACCACCATCGAGCAGACTATCAACATGCTCTTCTTTGATTTCAACATCCTCGAGCAACCATTGTCGAATGTGTCGTTTTCTCCACTGATTAACATTCTGTGGGAGGGAAATGGTTGTCCCATCACTGGAACCTGATTAAAGAAAAGTAGTAAATACACAGTTTACACAAGTATTTTTTATCAGTATTAGTTTTATTAAAGTCTTAGCTGACTTCATTCGAAAAAAGTAGAGCGTAAAATAAGTCCCTCAAACAGCTTAAAATAACGACAAAGTTTTGAGTCGGTGGTGTGTGAATTTATATTATTAACAAACTAATTCATTTACAAAATACCCTTGTAAAGAAAAAACGCAAAACGAAGCTCTATCAAACGAGTATTTAATCCTCTTCTCTAAATATATTATCAGTTTTGACAAATGAACAATTTCAAAATCAAAATTAAATAAATATCCAACAAAATCGGAAATATTGGCTCAAAATGCTAAAAAGAACACAGATTTCAGCAATGCTCTACTAAAGGAAACTCTTCGGTAAACTCACATACCGCTACTTTAATAGATTCTACTTTGAGATATTTAAGCACGAACAAATTGAGTTCTGAAAGCCACGTTTTCAGGACGAATTCTTCTACGTATACGCATAAAGCAATGGTAAAAACACACTACAACTTTGAACCAGTTTCCTTAAAATCAGTTTATTAGGGATTTTTCCTTTCGTCAGTATTTAGTTTAACTGAAAGTTAAATCCATGGGTAGAAATGGAGCCTGGGACCAAGTTTCCATCCTCTCTCGACTTGCAAAGCAATCAGACTGTCATGCGATACCTCATTGGCTAATACTACCATAGAAGTGTCCGATAAAGTACTTAACTAGGAGTGATGTTGGGTAAGGACTTGACTATGTCCAGTCAGATAAACAAAACATGCAAGAAAGCAGTTAGTATTGGCCCTTAGGTCAATTGGACGTATAAGGAACTATTTGTCTACGATGAGCTTAGAAAGACTAGCAAATACTTTGGTTATCTCCTACCTTGACTATGCCAACAGTGTACCATATATATACGGAGTTCCTAAGTGTGAAATGGACAAACTACAACGAGTCCAGAACGTGACGGCGCGTTTGATCACAGTAATAAAGAAATTCGATCACATCACGGGTGCATTAAGTGGCCACACTGGCTACCAATAGAGTCCCATGTGAACTTTAAGATTCTCTTGCTGGTTTATAAGTCATTGCACGGTCTAGTTCCAGCATGCTTATCCAGTCTAATTGAAGTGCATCGTCCTGTCCGTGCTCTCAGATCTTCGAACTGCCTACTACTGAATACTCCGAAATAAACACTGTTTCTTATGGTCGACGCGCCTACTCGTATGCTGCACCTGAACTTTGGAACTTATTACCGGACAATAGTAAAGGTTTTAAATCTTTTTCTGAATTTATACCTTTTCTTAAGACCTATTTGTTCAAAGCCTATAAATGTTAGATTAGATCACTTTAGTTTAGTTATTAGATTAGATCACTTTAGTTTAGTTTTTCCTCCAATACGTTTGTGAATAGATATATCTTCTTACTTCTATAAGCACATGATTTTGTGAAATATCTATATTTCAAATTTTTAAATCATGCCTGTAAACGCATCGAGATTTTTAGATGGCGATTTCCAAGAGACTATATTGTTATTATTATTATTATTATCATTATTATTATTATTATTATTATTACTATTATTATATCTATCTATCATAACATCAGCTGTAAAAACAAACCAGCTCTGCAGTATGTTCGGCAAAATTTACCGCTGGGCAGACATGTATTGAATGTGGCTAAACTTTATAGTCAAGTTACTGTTATAAACATCTTATGGCAAAAGTTGAATTAACTGGCTTTTACAAATATTTCAGTTAGAGAATGTGGCAAAAATTCATTTTTCTTAGCCTTGGAAAATGAGAACATGGACAATGCTGCAACTTTGTGGCCGTAAGTTTTACTTATAAAGCTAATGATCCATTAAAGGGAAAGTACTCTTAAAATGATATTTTGCATACTTGAAGTATTACTGTTGTATTTTAAGAAAATAAACATTGTTTACCTCTCATCTTGTTCGAAAAGAGACGTTCAAAGAGCAAAATGAGTTTCATTTCCGCCATCTTGGAAATTAAAAGACTGGAGCCCAGCTCGGCCATTGACGCCACATGTGTCCAAATATTGTTTCAAACAACTCATCCGGCTAATATCTCGGTGCAAAACTTATATTTTAGTAAGCTTTAGAGTTTTTTAATCAAAGTAAAATAGAGGAACAAGCAGAAACTTTACATGCTTTTAAACAGGAAACCGGCACTTCTTCACACTCGGAGGAGTGATAAGATGGATAGCGCAGGGCACAGTTTTATATTTGGCTTCGGCCAGCAGAACTCTAACAGACAACAACGATCTGTCTGATCCCTGAAGGTTTGAGTCACGATATAGCTCTTGTTCAGAGTCAGAGACCGAAGTGATACCAAATAACTGATACTACAACAAAGATACCTTCAAGTTCAGCAAAAACGCAACACAGCGAAGAAATTGTGCCGACTGACCAAGCGTAAACATGATAATTATCAGAAGAATAAACTGTTTGCAGCAACAAGAAATACTGAAATGTGATAATGTAGCACAACGAAAGTGAAGACAGTAAATTGCTGGTCTCAACTACAAGAACTGAAAAACTTCGTTGTAGATTTAGCTGAAAAGTTTCGACAAAATTATACACAAGACGATTATAGCTGGACTCCGTATCCAGCCGATGTCCATAACAGAAAAAGAATAACTGAGGAACCTCTTACCTGCAAGTAAATCATGTTTTGAACCTGTGTTTTCTAATATTTGGAAATGACACAAGATTGCAGTTTTTTCATGTTTTTGTTTATTTTGAAGCAAAGCTTTTGAAACGGGAACGGCTGTAAAGTTTACAAACTGTTGCCCGTGTAAATTTGTGCGTCGTCTTCAACATGTTCAATTACATGATGTTTTGCTCAAAACTTCGACACCCACAAGATTCTCTAAGTACGGCTTTCTTCACTTTTCATTTTGTTCCCTAGGTATGGTTTTATCTGGTCTTATTTAAATCTGAGCGGCGGATTTTTCTTTCTCATTTTTGACCTTCATGTTAGTCTAGTCAGTTCAGAATTTGCTGCAAAATAATTTGCTGCTGTTCATTAGCGGATATTCATCAAATATTCCAATATTCATCAAAAGATTAATGGTTGGTCTATAAACTGCGATGGAAGTAATTACAGTAAGCATGCGCAGAACACAGTAAGGTTTTTGCTGATAACCACAACCCCCGTTTACAATATTCTGTGGTATTTTTGAAGTTTTATCGTCTAACTTCTCTAACAAATTATCGATCAGTTTTCACCTTCTTAACCCAATCTACCATGTTTACAACTCGTATGGGCCTGCCGTACCGTAGGACTATTTACAAAAATCCCGAAAAATCGCCTAAAAATCTATCCGGAAATTCCCGCTAAAAGTTCTGTAAACCTCCATTTTTTTCTCTAAAAATCTCGCAAATATTTCTAACAATCGCTAAGTATCTCACGCAATTATTAACGATTTGTCGGCCAGCTCGATCAACTCGACTTCAGCCGGGGCCGCCATGTTTTCTTGATAACTTTATACTTGCAGTCATAAGAATTGTTGGAATTATTACTCATGGGCCAAACCGCTGATCTGATATACACACAGTCAGAAAAACGTGCATAAACTTGTGACTTTTTAAGTATTATGGTTACTCAAAATTATTTAATACTTTTCAGACCAGAGTGATCAAAAGTGATAAAATCTCTCTACAAACCAAATTTTTAATTCATTAGTTTGCAATTCGTCATAAAAAATCTCATAATTTCTAAAAACTCTCTTTTTCTAAAAATCTTTTTAAGGTCTAAAAACCCCAGAAAAAATCCGGATTCTAAAACCCTAACCTTTTTTCTACGCATGATTGTGGAAGTGGCTTACAATAATTACATAAGTTCCAAGTTTGACCGCGGCAAAATTCTGGTCATGCGCGTTGGAAACATGGTGAATGAAAGTGTAAATAACAGCACTACCATAGCGTAAGCTCTGGGAAGCAGCTCTCTAAAACAGCATTTTGCTCAATTAATTTGAGAATACGTTGAAACAAAACTGAGTGACTCTTGATGCCAACGTTGCTTATGGGCATCAAATTTAAAAAAATTATGGAAATGACACGATTTGAGCAAAAATGTTGGTTTTTCCACGAACCAAAGCAGGTCAGCGGGTTTTGTCAGTAGTTTAAATGTCGTTCTTAACCGCCTGAGGCGGGTCACTTGAGACCTATAGATTACCTTTGAGCCGCTCGTCTACCATTCCAGGGTCTCTAACAACAAATTAGTCCCAGTGTTATGTGAATGAAGTTGAAAACCGCTGACAGAAAATATTGCTTTGCAAGTGAAGAAAAGATTATTTTTAGGAAGTTGCTTTCCCCTGGTTAAATCTGTTCTCAATAACGAGGGTTTGAGCTCTGAGTCGAAGTTTGGAATCTGAAACAGACACATATTTTGCTCTTATAATCCATGTATTGCTTGATGAAAATCAGTGCAGCTCACAAGAATAGTTAGTCCCCTATAGCTAATTTCCTACACTCGAACCTTAAAAATTCGGATGAATTTAAGAAATAGATGAAGAACAAACTACTTCCATACAAAACGAAATTAGTTTAAATACTCTCTAACTACATACCTGATGCTCCAGCCGATTCCATTCCACCTAGCAATCCTGGTGCAACTGTTGCATAGAGATTCATTTCGTTCTTAATTCCGTTGTCTTCAAAAGACAGCAATGGCCAAACCTTTTAAGTAAAGAAAGATATATGTTTAGGGGATCAAATTTAAAGAGTTTCGAAAATAGCTTTAATGAGACATTTCGTTTGTTTTAAACTGTTAACAAACCTTGTTGCGTTTCTCGTCGAAGATGTTAATCTTTTCAAGAGCAATACCACATTTGTCATGAATTTCCTCCTTGATTTTGGATACTGGATCACTCGAACGTACTCGAACAACAATTGGTCCTGAACAACCAACATCAATGTTCACAAACAACTGAAGAAATTCTCTACTGGAGCACCTATTTAGAACCATGAGTAGAAAAGTTTATTAAGTATCCGATGCTAGAGTTCATGCCAATATTTTCAATTTAGTTGGGAGCCTAACTATACACAGGGAAACTTTAAGACGCCACTTGCCGTTTGGGAAGTCAGTGTTCGTACCCTGATGAAGGCAGCAAAAAGGTTGTTCAAATTTTAGTAATTTAAGCGCGAGTGCCTATTAATATCGAACATGAGTTGCTAATTTTTGAAAATTTGATTTCCTTATTTTTTTGGTTTACAAATAGTATTTGGTGAATTATAAGTGGAACTGCAATCCGTTTTTCGAAATGAATCTTCATTTTGGAGAAAAAATACGAAAGATCTTTAGAGAAATATGACGTTATAACACCCTTTAACTGGCTACGGCGAAAAAGATTATTATTTTTGTCAATCAATCAATCAATCAAGACTTTATTTTATGAGGGTGACACTTGACAGTAAGATAACTGATAAATTCGTGGCCCTCAATTCGTGGTCATCATTGTCATTACTATCATCATCGTATCATCACTATCATCATTTTCATTACTATCATAGCTATCAACATCATTGCAATCACCATCATGAAATTCGTGATGATGATGAAATAAATTTATCATTTTAGGTGCCGGGACTCTTTTCCACCTCTCCCGAGGAGTCAAAAGTTTCATCCGCTGACCAGTCGCGTTCTGCCTCCCAACGCATGTCACAAGTACAAGCCCCGCAACAACAACAGCTAGTCCCCACAAATGTGTCCCCGCACATGGGACAAAAACACGGGCGCCAAGGTCAATCCCGTCAGAAGGCCTCCCAGCAGAATCAGAATTTACCGCTTGCTCAGCTTGGACAATTGGATATGCCCGACGGCTCCCAATACCAGGGAAATATGAGCCAGTATCAGCATGGGGGAGAGGGATATACAGACCAATATTACGGGGGACAGGGGGATCCGTACGAAGGCGGGGATGGAGGCTTCCAGCAAGATTATAACCAAAGCTATCAAGATTATAATTACGGCACACAGCGAAATCAGGATCCGAATTTTCAAAATCAGCAACCGGACCCAAGATACCAAGATCAGTACGACCAGGGACAATACCAAGACTATGGTCAAGATTACGGGCCTTCTCAGCCATACTCGTCTGAGCCCATGCAATATGGGGATTATACCCAGCAATATGTGCAAGACCCAGCGAACTATAGCCAAGGGTACCCGGATGAAGACATGCCCCAGGGAATGGTGGGGTACAATGAGCACTTGAATCCTCAGGATGTACATGTTGATAACAACCAATACTACGGGCAGGATCAACATTATCAGGCCGGTTATTATTGAGCAGTATGACCGTTAAATAGACCAATAGAATCATCAGGCTCAATTTACTGAACAGTATGCAGCTATTTCAAAATAGGTAGACTAGTGAAAAACGCAATGCCCAGATCGCAAAGCATGATGGTAGCTCTAATTTTGTCAGTTGCTAAGCTGGTTTTGAAGCAGCTTATCAAAATCACTTAATTTCGTGCTCTGCTGGTCTCGTTTGTTTCTTGTACAGGTCATTGGTTCTAAGTAGAGTAAAATACGCGGTTCCCATAATTCATTTCGGGCTTGGTATTGCCCATTGCAGAGATCAATATTTCTTGAAATAGCTGTATATGACTTTTGCACTTTAATCGTGAATACTTTGCTCAATTATTCTCGTGAACTTAATTTTTTAAGCGAGAAGCTTGAGGCTTAGTGTTGGTTTATTGAAACAGTGATATGTTTGCCACTGGGATTGTATTTAATTGGACACACTCACCAGTATAACCGTAGAAAACTCAGTAATAATACAGAGATTCGTTTTGATCCGTTTAATTGAGCTTTACAGTCGTGCTTATTGTTGACTACAAAAGAAGTGACCTGAGTTCTGTAATTTATAAATAGTCAAATAGCAAATTTTGAAATTGAAAGAAAAAAATAACCCAAACAAAATTTCACAGCATAGAATTGTAGAGGTAAATAGCTTGATAGGAAAAGGAGGAAATTGTTACTAAACACAAGTCTTAATGCATGTTATGTGATTATTTAGTGAAGCTACATTTTACAGTTTAAACCGCCAAGCCGACCATTTCTTTTGCGTCAATTAAGTAGATGTCACTTGTGACGATTTTGTATTATACAAAGATCAACAATTACTATAGATACTTTAAGAAACCGACCATTTCATTTTGTGGTGGGTGAGGAGGATTGGAAGAAATTCGACTATGCCCTTTACAGTAGGCATCCAAATTTGTAACAAGTCCTTCCTCTCTATAAATATAATAATCCTCACCCAATCCAAAAAGTTTAAGTATGTAGGAGTTTGAGGCACATAAACCAGTGCTTACGGACAGTCAATATGTAGACTCGTGAACTTGTCTCACTATTAGGGACCTTAAGAAGCTAGGACGCGAACGTTAACGAAGACGGCTGCTGAATTTTTAACTTTCCGTTTTCCCTTTTCTTGTTTGTGTAACTCATTCGTTTCTTTTTTGTTATACCTGAAGGTGTGTGAATATGAAAAATTAGAAGCTGTATTTTTAAAGCCGCACGAAGATTGAAATGATTCATACTCTAACGTTCACGTTCTCTACAAAACTCCAGAATTGAGCTTTTCACGTTCTGTTTCTAAAGACGACGGTGGAAAGATTGCCAGCTGGTTGCATTCCCACGTGAAGTTATTGTATTCTGTAATTAAGTCCATTGTTTTGTAACATTCTCGTTGACGTTCGCGTTCTCGTTGCTTAAGCTCTCTATTATAGGGCAGGACGTACGCTAATTTTGACATTAAAAGTTCCGTTTTGAGGCGTTCATGATCGTTTGTCTTTAATATAAGTCACTCTTTAGACCTGGTCAGGAACTCACTTCTGAATATGCCCCCTCTAATAAGCTCCCTTCCCCTCCTACAGAAGGCCAGCAACTAAATTTGCAATAAGAAATTCTACGACAAAACTATATGAAGTTATGAAGAAAAACAGACAAACGGGAAGGAGAAAAATAACACTCCATCCAGCCAATGATTACACTGAAATACGGCAAATAAATCATTTCCATAACCAACACCAACAGGGTTAAATGGCCTGTCTTTTAAGGTTTTGTTTCTCTAGACCTTTCTGTTAAAGACTTGTAAAGTTTCTGGATTCGTAAAGTTCCCAGTTTAGTGAAAACAAAGCTAGGGGTTCGCAAAGGTTTACAAGTGATGCAGTAGTTCTAAGCAGCGAAATAGCCCAGAGAGTAGAATTACAAAGATACGTGTTTTGATTGCAAGGAATTCATAAGACTTGAGATTAGTGAAGTGGGGATGAGGAGTATTCACCAATTTTAGATAGCGATGTACCACCCAAACCCCACTTTTGCCCATATACAGAGTATATTTCCATTGTTTTGGCTCGATAAATTACATCGTTTTAGCAAAAGGTTAGTTTCCGGACGGTGCAAAAGAAGACAATTACAACCGTCTGCCCGTTTAAGAATAAGAATAGTTCTCTAACCAATAACGAATCAGAGAGAAGTCTTATATACCATACCCTCCCCCCGGGCGGCAACAAGAAAGATCAAAACAACAAAGAGACCTATGAACGAACTGAGTTGCAAACTCGTCTTTCATTGCATAAAAACCTTGGCAGGAGTTTCGTTGTTCACGGTGATCGTGTTGGCAATCAACAGACATTTCCGTGTGGTTCGACGGCGCAAAAAACATCATATAGAAGAAATCTTGGCAAGGAGGCTGTTAAATTTTATTATTGTTTTTGTTATTGTTATTGTTGTTGTTGTTGTTATTGTTATTGTTTATACTAATATTATTATTATTATTACCATCAAAAATATTCCTGTTTCCAAAATAGGTGTTAGATGAGCGTGCACGGAGATTTGATTTATCAGAAAGGGATTCTCCAGTAATAAAAATGTGATGAACTTGAAACTAAATAATCTTAGATAGAGGATGTAACGCAGCCGAAGATGGATTAACCCTATGCAGCCCGGGCTTTGTGGATGCCTGGGTCCGGAGGGAGGGAAGTGCCCGTAACTCTAAAACCATGCACATAATATATGGAAAGAAATGTGGTGGACTAGGAGAGGGTTTAAGGCAATCAATTTTTCTTATCAAAACGTCATAATGATATGTCCAATTGTCGTTCGACCCGCACTCTACACAAATATTTTCTCCAATAAACGTTTTGTAGCCTTGGTTGCCTGAGTATGGTTTGGAAAAATTTCGAAATTCATCTTTGAAAGTTTTACTATTCAACCAGCAGTATGTTTCTGTTTGAACAGCAAAGCGAATGCATTGGTTAATAATTTTTTTTTTATTATTATTTTTAAATTTTTATTAAATTTTTACTTATTACAAGATTTCTAACAAAAAACAAAAACAAAAACAAAACAAAAAATACTTAAATTACATTACATTATAAAGTAGCTTAGAGAATAGTAAAATCAAACATAAATACACACATATATGAAGGAACCACTATATTGTCTGCTACTGTTACTTTGATTGCGCTT